>JAXFYO010087271.1:0-10022 GCA_034768055.1 Saccharina latissima
TAGTAGTCAGAACCAAACATGGCGTGTAAACATGGGGAGATACCTTGCTTTTGGGTCCATCGTGGGTTCTGATTACTCTCCTTACTACAATAGCCCACCCTGAATACTGTTTCTTACCACAATAGCCCACCCTGTAATAGTACCACGAGGGCAACGTTGGTGCCCTTCGACACGCCACTGTCATCCCACGCATGAGTGCGATGCTCTTACTTGTACGCGCGTGGAGTTACAGTGGCTTGATTGGTTCCGGCAGAGCGGGTTTAGGGCGGCTATTTGTCTGAGCGCAGCGGTTACGCCGATAGGGTGCTACAGGAGATGGTCCTGTTGTGGGTTTCCGTGAAACTTGCGTGGAGCTTGACCGCGGGACTGATTCCGCGTCCCGTTTAGACCTTCCGGACTGGCGGCCTTGACGCTTCAGTTGAAACCTGTCTTGTTTCTATTTATACTGAAAAAATGACCGCACACTCATTTTAAGTAGTTTGTCCCTCCAAAGCGTGGGCGCAGTTCTGAAAGGGGTTATTAAGGGACAGCAGCGAGCGGTGGAAAACAAAAAGAAGGGGTCGTGCCCTTGAAAAGGGCGAGCGATGCAGCAGTGCTCCCGAAGCTGCAAGAAAGCATCTATCTCACACGTGGTTGATAGGACCCAGAAGATGCGAGGCTAGATAATGCGGCGGGGGGCATGCTTCGCTTGTGGGGCCTGAACGCCCGCGTGCGAATACATCGCCGCTCGTGACCCCCCCCCCCCAAATGTTGGAGGTGCTCTATTAGGAGTAGGAACGGCGCTCCGTCTCGAAAGGGGTGTGTGGTCAATGGCCAAATGGCTGAGGCAAGCAACAAGTGAGTCCCCCCCCCCGTAGGAAGGAGTGCATGGCCAATGGTCCAATGGCTAAGGCAAGCAACACATGAGTACCCCCACCCTCGTAGCGAATGCGGAGAACGGTGTAAATACAGCAGCAAGACACATGTATAAGGTGCGCATGACACATGTATAAGGTGTGTGTAAAACTACGGTACGGTTGATCGTGTCGGGCCAGGGCAGGGCTTTATAGTGGCAAAAGGTCATCAGACGAGCTAAGCCTTCCCGGGCTGCCTTGCTCGGGGGTGGAATGTGATGCTTTCCATGCTTTGCAAGCTTTGTGCCAAAGTGTGGGCACATGTCATGATACGCGGGCGCGGTGTTGTCTCGCGTAGTAACGTCGCCAAGGTATGTAATGTTTTGCTTGTTTTTACGGTTGATCGGTAGGATGTGGTGGAAATTTTATGTTTTTTTTTTTATTCGTGACATATTACTTCGGTTGCCTAAGCAGGCAGGTAAATGGAGGCAAGCAGGCATTTAAGAAACCCTGTGGACCCTACACTAGTTATACTAGCTCTACGACTTTTTTATTTCAGTAAAAGCGGGTGCTGGTGGGGTGGTGACATTTCCCTGAGTAACATCGAGATTTTTGCTGTTTACGATTCATACATACATAATTACATATGTACGTCTCTGGAGGTCCGGGATTTTGGCGTATGTTCGTCGTGGTTGGTTTATTTACATCGTCGCGCTGGTGGCGTGTTCCTGTCACGTGTTGGTCTATCGGTTTCAGTCCCTCCCTGCTTAGGAAGGACTGCGTGTGGAAGTACTGCTGTTGAGGTCAGGGATTGGCCGGAGGGTGTGTTTTTGTCTAAACAATTGTTACAAATATCTATGTCAGCTGTTAATTCGACCGATTGGGAGTGGTTGATACCCAGCGTTTGCAAGCTAAGTGATGCTACTGCGTTGTGATTGATGTGTAATTTGTACGGAATGTTGCTGCTGCGTTAGACTAGTTAGTCCAGACATCAGTCTATCCTCTAATCTCGCACGTGTTCGATGTGTTTCATACAGAATGTTGCTACTGCGTTATTCGATCGACCAGTCCAGCCGTGGGTGGTAGCTGGTAATAGTCTATCCTCCAATCTCTTGGTATAACTACAATAACGTGCCGGTACTATCGCGACCGGGTGTTCGGGTTGGGCCCAATAATGATGGACTGAACGGAAGGGGACGACGAGTGTTTTACGTCACACCGCTGCAAGCAGCAAACGAATGCCACACGGCGTGGTTTGCCACTTTAATCGATTGGTGCGGTAGCACCGTGAGAACCACGAGGCATTCTCGCGAGCGTGCATCGCTCTTTTGCCCGAATGAGCGACATGTAGTATGTGGCTGCAAGCTTGGTTCCACGTGACGCACCAGGTTACCTATGTACAAAAAAGTACGAACCAACGTAACGGCCACGAGCCTTTTTTTTTTTTTGTCAAGACCAGAGATGCAATACATGTGTGTGTGTTCTTCACATTGAACCGTTCTTTTGACCCGTCGACAACCGGCCCACCCAATGTCCGTGCCGATTCTTTATCCTAAGAGAGATTCAAGCTCGTGGTCACAAAACCACGACACAGAGAACCTACATTGTATATATATGCAGTAAGCAGAGTATAGACAATACACTGCGTTCAATCTCTAACAGTAAATACTCCGGGCTTCGAATATGTATACCATTAATAATACCAACGATTGCTGCTGCGCGATTTCATGGCGCGAAAAGGAAGAAAAAGCGGAATTGTACAGCAGTACGAGTCCATTTGATTGCTGCTGCATTTTTTACTGCCCTATGCGTCCATTTGACAACGACGTTATTTGCTTACCTTACTGCTGCTGTAGAAAAAAAATGTGTTAGTGTTTATTCCAGTATTAGATTCGTCAGACAGACGAACACCGTCAGTCGGGCTTTTCGGTCACATAGACCCTCGGTGAACTACGTAGGGAAATCGTCGACCCGACCTGCCTATGCCCTGTCGAACGTTTCAATCGGTTTCCTTACTATGCAGGACAGAGAGAGTTTACTCGGAAAAAACTTCCACGTAACTAAGCACGAAGAGTACCTACCTGGTATTTTTTTATGTGGTCTCTAATGGGTACAACGATAGATGACCAGGGGGGTGGGGAGGGGGACCCCTGGCTGCTTCCTAAGAGTATATTTTTTTTAATCGAACGACACAGGAAGACAGTCAGTTAGTTGGTGTTGCACTGCTGCACCCGGTGTGCGCGCTTGCGGAGCCGTTGATTTATCCGCCGATGCCGCTGCTGCACCAGCTCTGAGCGAAGGGCGGACCATGCATAGGGGCATACAGCAAAATCAGATATGTATACCTTCCACGCAGCCGTGTCCCGCCCATGCAGCGAAAGGCGGGTATAACGAAACTATTACTTGTCTGTCTGCTTGAAGTCATTTAATTCTCACTCGAAAGTGCCGTCAGGCATGACTCTAACCAAAATTTCAAATTATTTGTTTGCGTCAAACGAAAAAAAAAATATATATGGCTGACTGTTGATTCAAGGTTGAGAGCCCCTGCAAAATACTTGCGACCTTGAATGGTGAAGAAAGAAGTGTGAGGTTTTCCATGTAGTAGGCGTGTGGGCCAGCCTCGTGTCTGGGCTGGGACTATTGTGCGACACCCGTGGGGATGTGCCTGCCCCTTGTGCGTGCGTGTGCTTGTGTCTCGTGCCTGGGCTGAGTCTATGGTGCGAGACTCGTGGGATCGACCATTAGTATTATTGTTTACATGGGATCGACCTTAGCTATCCCTTTTCGGGCCCATGTACGTACTCAGTCAGATAACCTACCGCTCTACTCAGAAGTGCATCTTGATTCTAGTGTACCGACCAACATAGGCGACGAGCGCGGTCGTATCAAGCGTCTAGGAATATCATAGCGTGTAGTATTAAAAGTACGAGCATCACCATGCTGCGCGTGTTTTACGTACGTACAGGTCCTTACCTTGCACACTGCAGTTATGATGCATCCCCTATCCCCTACCCCGGCAAGCCTCCTTAGATTGCTTCGTGTGGCCAAATCCTGTACTCGTCATTGCTTTTTTTTACATTTTTTCCCCTCTATGCTATAATCAACTCCCTAAGTGGTTACTAGACTTCACGGTCTTCGGGCTATGTCATGGCCGATGTATCTTCCGTCGGCACGTGTGATGACTGACCCCCCCCCTGCTCCGTTTTCTGTGACACCCCTCATTTTCTCGCGCCGCGCCAAACCGCCACCGAACAACGCCACCGTCACCAACATCACCCATCACCCATCACCACCAACGCCAACATCACTATCACCAACAACACGCCAACCACAACACACGCCCTCCAACAACACCATCACCAACTCTACGATCACCAACACCGCCCAACAACACCGCCACCACCAACCCCACCAACACAGCTGAGCCGCGAGACGAAGAAGCAGCAGCGGCGAACGTTCCGGCAGCTGTTCGCGACGATCGGGGAGAACGAACCTCCCGAGGAGGTCGTGAGCCTCCAGAACGGGAGCCTCACCGTGGCCGACTGGGCGCACATCAAGCAGCTCAACGCGCTCCGCAGCTGCTTGCAGAGCGGCTTCCAGGTGGGAACGCGGTACCAGTATATACGTAAGCTAGAAGAAAATCGGAGCGGGGCGGGGTAAATCATATAGCAAGGGCCGAGCAGAGGGTGCTGTAGAGAGCATATTGTTCGGAATTCGCTTATTTTAGCTAGGGAAACCCACCCCTTATTTTCTTATTGACAACACACTTGTAAAATATACTACTGTAGTTTGATACAAGCAGGCTTCGTCGCGGTGGGCTGACGCCCGCCTGCGGCCCCGCGCATGCCCGTAATGGTCGAGGGTGTAACCATATCGAGGCCGTGAATGCGACTTCACTGCCAGCATTGAACTCTGTCCCCCTTCCCTCTTTACTCTCTCCCATCCATTTTATCTCAGACCCAGATGCAGAGCAACGAGCTTCTTAGGGAAATCCTCGGGGTTTCCAAGTGGGGGGGTACCGGGGGGGAGAAGCCCTTCTACTCCAAGAATAGCGAGGCCCGCAAGCAGCAGACGACGAGTCGCACGAGGTCGAGGCATAGCAAGCAGATCGCGCAGGACGACTTCTTGGGGGGTGGCTCCGAGCAGCGGTGACGCTTGTGGTGACACCACGATAGCTACAGCAGTTGTGATAAACGTACGTACACATATATCTACACTGGGCCGGTGGGAAGGGACCACCTATGATGCCTAACCTCTGGCCGCGTGGTTTCAAGCATTTTTTGTTTATTTTGTTTTGTGCTTAGGTTTGATAGCGCTTCGGTTCGATAGCGCTTTGGTTGGGTTGGATTGGGTTGGATTTGGTTTTTTGTTTGTTTAAATTGGTTGCCTCCAGTAGTTTAGTCCCTTTACGTCCATCGTGTCAATACGGTATGTTGGACATAATAAGTCGTACGTTGAAGACGTACGTTAAAGAAGCACGTTGGAGTGATACGTGTAATGTTCACGTACCTTTTTAGCTGCCGATAAAATAAAATAAATAACATAAGAAAAAGGTACTACGAACTTGTTTTTCAGCCTCGCTACCATATGTACAGAATATCCAGTACAGCAGTAAGCAGTAGCAGCTACAGCCGCAGCGACAGCAGCAGCAGCAATAGTAATAGCTGAGCTTGGTGCGAGGCCGAGGTCTAGTGGGGTGCAATGGAAGTAGTGCGGGGCATGAGGGCGAACGGCACCGACAGACACCCCAGCAGCAACGGCGGCGGCAGAATCAACCCCTGTGCCCAAGGCAGCAGCAAGCAGTACACCGACGTGGAGACTCGCGTGGCGGTATATGACGATGCGCTTCGCCCGCCATTCCCTTCCGGCGCAAAAGCGAAAAAAAAACGCCTTCCTACATACTCTGGTCGGGAATATAAGGATCGTTCAAATATTAATATGAAGACCAAACGATCCTTACATTTCCGTTTAGATTGGTATCTGCCTTCCTATCTGCCTACGGTCAACGCTTGTGGCGTGTCTTGGCGGGGGCCAGAGTGCACCAGAAACTCTGGCGTTCATGTTTGCGATACGGTGGGGTGGAGGGCGAAGGGGCATTGAAATGCTATTCAAGGTTAACGCGCAGGGAGTAGCAAACCGCCTCTCGCATGGGTCGTAACAAGAAGAAAGATATACCGCCGGTCTGAACCGCCTCAGCCGTTCGTTGGTTGATGGGTAGGCCACGCAAGAGGCTGGCAGTCCGTCCGCCAATCAGAGAACCGCCTGGCTCACGGGTTGGCCACGCAAGAGGCTGGAAGGCTGGCAATCCGCCCATCAGCGAACCGCCTTGCCAAGCAAATGGTTGTGCGTTCGTTCATGTATGTGTCCGTTTTATGCACCGGGCGGGTTGTGCTGGATTGCTTGCGTGTCTGTTCGGAGGCCCCCTGACCAATCCCAGCCTCGACGAGGCGGTGTCACTGTTGTCGCCTTTCTGCTGTTGGCATGGTCGGTCCGTGTGTGACACCACTGGCTGCTGTGCCCGGTACAAGCAGTAGCTGTACGTAGTCAGGCTGCCACCGTCGGATAGTAAGTCGAAAATAAAATAAAATGACAATCGCTCTAGACCGCTACTTCGTACGGTACTATTTAATAGTAGGAGTGTTTCTATTTGCACGAAAGAGTTTTTGCTCGGGAGGTGAGATCCACCGGCTTTTTTGTCGGCTTCTCCAGATTAGCACCCACTCTGGTTGAGAGTTTTGTTTGTTTTTTTGCCGCGCAGTTGCCAAAACCAACCGGGCGCGGACGTTTTTGTTGTCAATTGTCAATACCGCGGCGAGGCCGGCTGCCGGCCGTCGCGAGACCCCTGTACGATTGTTGCCCCCATCATATGCGCTGATCGGCCGACTCGTGATGTGCAGCAGCTGTGTCATTCTCCGGGCACCTCCAGCACATCGTTACGTTTGCTTCCGCGGCCATTTCCTTGTTTATGTGGGTTTCCCCTTCGGAAGCGTGTTTTTTTTAACGGTTTGTATGTTTTTTATTTTTATGATTTTGTTTTTTGGACAAAACGCTACGATCATCTCACGAGCTTGTTGCTGTGTTACTTGGTGTGCACTGGCAGCGATGACGCGGACAAGCTATTACTAGCTTTCCGCGATGGGAATGGTGCAGTTAGTCCTGTAGNNTGTAGTTTTTTTGGTGGTCGTAGGCGGTGTGGTAAATTGACGAGAGGAGGGGGGGGCGAGACTTGCAGGAGCCCCTGTTTTTAGGATTTGCTCCATTAATCAAGAAAAAAACGTATACCGTCATGTCGCTCCAAGCATGGTCAATTGTTACTTAGTTGTGCCATTCGCTCAGAGTCGATCCTTTGCTCTTTTCGAGAGGTTTTATCCCATCATCTTACTTTCCAGCCCAGCTTGCATGTATTGAGTTTTACGCTTTCCATTGAATGCTAAAAGGTGGGTCTTATATAATGCCAACTGTAATAACGCACATCCCATCCTGCCAAGCGGAAACCCTTGCAGAATTATGACTGCTATTATACGAAGCAAGGTCTCCGAACCAATAGAAAGTACCCACCGAGCACTTGGCTCTCTGGCTTTTTCTCCATCCCCCCAGACAACGATCGCAAAGACCATTAAATAAAAGGTACATTGACAGCATACGGGTACCCTCCGAGCGCTTTGCTCTCCGGCTTTCACTCCACCCCCTAGACAACAAAGACAAGACGAAAAAAGGTACTTTGACAGCATTCGGGTACGAACTCTGGCACGTCAAATATCAATTCTGCTATTATTATTAAGAGCATGTTGCTGACTGTTGACGGCAGGAAGCGTCTTCCGCGCCCTGCTCAACCGTTATTTCACGCCGTACGCTTGTCCAACGGCCTTACGCGCCTTGTCCAACGGTACTTCGCGCCTTGCCCAGCGGTCATCCAAAAGGCGTTCCAATCCACGGGCCTTTTACTTATGTGCTTACAAAAATGTGTTGCGCGTCGTAGCGCACAGAAAGTGACGTATGTGTTTATACATGCGCGGGCCCTCCACGCCACCGCCTGTGTGCGCTGAGCGCGGGCAACGCTTGCTACGCAGGCCGGACCGACCAGGGGGGGGATACCACAAAACCCTACGAGTGCTGAAAAAAAAGAAAGCCCTACAAGTAAGATACCGCTATTATGGCCCGACAAAACAAATCGCATGCCAAGTCTCGACCTTGACATCCCTTCCCCACCCTTAAACTACAACTGTTCGGAAAAACTGTAGAACTTCGTTTGGATTTTCACTAAAGCTCAAACGTACGCTATACTTCCGAAAAACAAAAGTGGTGTTTTATATCGTACCGTTAAAAAGTGTTGACTGCGGTGATCGCTACGCCGATCGAGTTTTTTTTTATCGACGGTATACTCCTACGTCAACCTCCGCTATGAGGCGTCCGTCCGCAACCTTTGCTTCGGCGCGAGAAACACAGGCGGACGTGGCGAACAGCAAGGCGTTTTAGCAAACAGAGACTGCGACCGGACTTTTACCGCGCGTCGACACCAGCGGTATCCGGCACACGCGCGGCAAGCCCCCAATTAGGGAGCGCACGTGAGCAAAAGCAACAACACCACCAACAGCAACAACAAGGACCATGACAACGAAAGGCCAGCGCGTGTCCCGATCGGACAAAACCGATACGTTTTACACCGTGCTGGCAGCAACAGGCCTCCCCCACTCTCCCACCTGCCAGGCAGGTACACCAGCCACTGCTGTGACAATTAAATTGCCTCGTGCAGCAATCGAACACAGCGGCACCCATGTTGTGCACCCCCGGCTAACCCGGTGCAATCCCATCCCCGCCCAAACTCGTCATCTCGCAACCAGTCAACGCACAAACCAATCCGGAGCGACTCCAAAACCTTCTTTTCTTTCCCAAAGGCGTGGGAGAATGGAAAGATTCATAATCGCTATAATATGCAACCAGGACCTCCTTAACCCTGTTACCACTGCAGGCACAAACCTACTTGGAATTAATGGGGGGCGGGGGGGGGTACATTTTACAGCAGTAACAGTGTTAATTGCCGGCTGGGACGGATTTCAGAGCCGATTTTCTGCAAGATCAGGGGGGCGGGCCCACACAACCAAAATGGCGGCTTTGGAGAGATCCCGTCGATTTTTTTCCCACAGACAGAAATGTCGCTCGGCATTTTTTTGCACCCTCCCCGGTGTAAAAAAAAACAGCTCAAGACACTCATTCGTCGGAAGGGCGTGTGATATCTTATCATCTTGATTGCAGTATACGGTGACTTCTTTACAAAAAACTGCAACCAACATTTGGGGGACACACTACTGGGAATTAGACTGGGATCATTTTCGCAGCGGCTGAAAAGGGTCAAGTACAATTTACCTCACGCGATCAGCAGAAACGCCACCGGGTGTCGAAACCATAATTGCCCCTCATTGACCCTGCCCCGCAACGACCCCGTGCGCTTGCGTGCTCTCAAACCGCGACACCACCTGCGCTACTTATACGAGAACGAAAAAATCACGCGCCAGCGGTTGAGGCGGGGGCGGATGCGTCCACACCAGTAGCCGGCTCTCCGATAACCTTGTCGCTCGCTTCGGCCACTCTCTTCGCCGCCCTCGCGACCTTCTCCTTGTCGACGCCAACAAACATGCCCTCGGCAGCGTCGCTGATAAGGCCTTGCTGGGGGCCGTGAAGGACGCTCACGACCTCGCCAACTACAATCGTTGCGGGCGCTTTGATCTTGAGACCGCGGGCGACCTCTGATATCGTGTCAACGGTACCCGCAATCACCCTATATCACACACGGACAAAAGGAGAGGGGGGGGGGGGCGGCGGGTAGGAGAGAGGTGGGGGGCACCGATAGGAGAGGGCGTGAGCACGCGCGTGATTCGTGCGAGGGGGGGAGGGCGTCGGGTGATATCTAACACAGAAAAAATATAAGATTATCTGACACTATAAATAGATACTGGTACTGGTACCGGATACACTCTACAATCACCGAAGGCACATTTCAAAATACCCGCTACAAGGTACCAGGCGTAATATTAGCGTTGAAGAAAAAACGACGAACAGCACGTGCTCCAGGGGGCTCGTCCACTCCGCGTCGGGTGCCAAAACTCACATAGGTAGCTATTACCCTCCCATTGCCGTCATGGGCACATCAACTCGTTAGGCTAGGCGGTAAGACGCGCGGGTAACTGGACC
>JAXFYO010088141.1:0-11923 GCA_034768055.1 Saccharina latissima
TGCATATTACAGATCCAACCCAGGAACCATGTGCTAGATGGTGCAGACTATACGGCTCCCACCCGGCAACATGAGCTAGATCACACAGATCATACAGATCATACAGATCATACAGATCATACAGATCATACAGATCAGGAATGCATCTGCCCTGAAAGATCTAGACCATTGAGAGGGAATCGACGACCTGTCCGAGGTAGGTGAACGGTTCGGTCAAAACTGGTCGACCCTACCCCACAACAAAGGTCGGTTCAACGTAACGAACGTCTCTCCCCATCATCTCATTTCCAAAACAAGACAGACAGCGTTAGGGATCGGCAGTGTCACCCAACGGAACTGTGCTCTACCCCCATGAAACGAAGCTGCCAAGCGGTGATACGCCGCAAAAGTGCAGCAGACAAAAACGGGATCTGCAGGGTTTCCTGGCCCGAAGGACTCTGTCAAGCTGAAATATGCCACCAAAGTCCCCCTCATCTTGTCGTTCAAACGTCTCGTAAGACATATCTCCACGCCGAAACAAAACCACCGAGAAGATACCTCTTCACGAAAAACTCAACGATCGTTCAGATTCCTTCACAAAACTTAAAAAAATCGTCAGGATCGCTTCACGAAAACTTCAACAATCGTCTAGATCTCTTCTTGACGAGAACCTTCAACATCCCTCAAGGCAACGTCTCTTCACGAAACCTCAACCTTCAACGGCCGTCAAGATCTCTCGACGAAAAGCCTCATTCAGCAACCAACCGTCAAGATATATCTTCACATCCTCACATCTTGACCCCCCTTCACCAAAACCTTCAAGCTTCTGCACATCAAAAGCACACTCCCCCCACACGTCAGTCATCTATCGCAATAACCTCCGGCGCACCGCTATTCACGGCCGTTAACGCAACCACCTCCGCCTCGCCACCACTACCGCCCCCGCCCCCCCCACCACCACCACCACCACCACCACCACCACCACCACCACCGGGAGTAACGGCGCGCGTGTGGGAGCCGAACAAGGCAGCAGCACCACCAGCAGCAGTAACAGGACGCCTAGGAGAGCCGAACAAAGCAGCAGCGCCCTCCGCAACACTCCCAGCGCTCCCCTTGCCCCCCTTCCCAAACGCCCCTCCCGACTTGTTCCTCTTTCTACCGACACCGCCTCCTCCGTGAGAACTCCCAGACCCCGCCGCGGCTACCCCTTGCACCGCTGCAGCCGCCTGCCTTTTCACCCCACTGGATGAAGGCGATGGTGATGGCGATGCCCTTACCGAGCTCGGAGCGCGGCCGAAGTAGCTGAGCATATTTTTCGGCGGGGTCTTCACGAGAAGGAGGGCTTTCGGGTCGAGCGGGGAGATGGTCTCGATGGACCCTCCCCCTCCCCCTTCGACAATCAACTTCCTGACTTGCAGAGCTTCTGCGAGGTGTAGGCGTAGGGTTTCCAGGGCCGTCGTCGGCATTCGCACGCCGACCAGCTTCCGTCCATCGTCCAGAATGACTCGGTAAACCTGCGGCGTGGAAAGTATTCGTGCAAACGCATTTGATTTCCTTGGTTATTTTGCGATTGTTTTGGTCTTACGTCTGTCTCACAGTCTGTGACCAACACAATTTGTATCTCTCCAGGATGAAGAATTAGGACGGGCACTGTGTGTACTGATGTACTGTAGTTGGATAGAGAGAACAGGTAAATGTCTAATGTTTAGACAACACACATCGAACAGGTGACGATCTAGTGATAACCTAGAATTTATAAATTGTCGTGCGTGTTGTACAAGAACAGTGTCTCACAGACCTACAACACGAGGGGAGGTCCCCGACAGAAGCCGATGCAGTCGCCACATGGTTCCCGCGCAGGGACCCTCCTTCCTCCTCAGGACCCTTGTTGGCACGTGGGTGTTGAAAACTGAAAAAAAAAACATCGTCTCTAGAACTTCACAAACAAGCCATCAACCATGCCAAATTTCACAATGATGATGCGCAACAACACGATGCCTACGGCCACAAACGGTGTACTGTACCGGAATTATTTGACGTACGGAGGAATGTCGTAACTGAGTATGCCTGTCTCGTGTACAGTCCACGCAGCGTAGTTTTTGTTTTGTCAATTATGTTCCCTTGCCGATAAAATTGTACAATAGAGACCAGCGTGGGTTCCAAAGGCTGCAAGTTATGTTTTCTTGCGGTCTGCATGCTTGTTCATGCATCAACCCCGATGTTGGCGCGGTGGCAGCACACGAGCACAAACACACAAACACACACACCTTTAGTGCCTGCTCTGCCTTGGACATTTCCGCGCGGCAGGTGACCACGGTTTTTTCGAGGGCAGACCAAATCGGCAGCAGGGAGCCGGACAGAAGGCCTAGGGTGACCTTCCTCGAACCTCGGTAGTCCGCGCCGTCTGACGAGATGTACGCCTGATCACGAAAAATGAGCAAAATGCGGTGGCAGGCACAAGCAGACACGCCACCACATTACACAACGGCAGCACTTGGACAAATTGGGAGTAATCCCCTTTAGTATTGCAATCCCGTCCTCGGGAAAAAAAACACTAGGAATTAGACTCAGATTAGGGTTAATCTATAGTGCAGTAGTAAAAGGGTTATAAGAAAACCTGGCTCGACGTTTTGGCACGAATCGTGAGGAAATAATTTTGTGCTGAAAATAGTGTGGGACCCACTTTGCCTTTAAACACATGCAGTTTTTCAGTTTCAGCGTGTTTTGTTTGGTGTAACTGGATGAGTTGCTATCGTTTTTAAACATCAAACATGCAATAGACATGTCCTCAACACGGATGTTAACATAAGCCATCGATGTCGGTACAATTGTATTGACAACTTCTGCGCTCGCATATAACCACAAATCTCGTATGATAGAACCACACTAACCAGCAAGTCACCGAATACGGGGTTAAAGTGAAAAATATCAGCACGTCACCGAATATAGGGGGTATACTAAAAAAAAACAAATACCCGGGATGCACTCCAGGGTCAATAGGAAAACAACGTACTTTGTCCACGTTCGACTACAGCGCGTATACATACGGCAGAAAGAAAAGGAATGGTATGTACTGTAGAATACTTTATATACCTGGTATACGACATGCGTGGCCGCAGTTCCCGATAAGTCAACTCCATCAAGCAATTTCTTGAAAATCTACTTGGTACATACCTGGTACATACAGAACATGGGTATCCAGGAGTATTGACTTACAGACTCCATCGGTCGAACTCACAGCTGCCGTATCGGCAGTAACAGTTAACCAAATAAAAACGTGAGGTGCGCTTCGAAAGTAGAAACACGCACCAGTGTCCAGGTTTGCTGAAACACGGCGATGGCCTGTTCCTCGTCCGGTACCCGGTCGTACTTCTCCCTCAGCTCCTGCAGGTCTAGCTCGTACGCCAAGGTGCCCGTGTTGGGGCGGGTGATCACCTGAGGTGGGCAAACAGCGAACAAACGCACGGCGCGGCAGACTGAGCGTGGCAAAACAAACCATTTCGACAAAACTCAACGAGCAACGGAAAACACGGAACACCAAAACCCACCGCTTCGCCTTTTTTTTTCGACAACGACGACGACGACGACACCTCCTTCAGTGCTTTCGGTTACAATCATGTCCCATCACTCTGTCCGGAAATGTGAAGAATGTTCACACCTGGGGCAGATCATGATCTAGATCATCTAGATCATCTAGTTCCCCACCTGCCGTTGTGAGAGGTTGTGCAGGATCTGGATAGTACAGATCCAGCCCAGGAAACACGTGTTACGTAGGTCATGCACAACATACGGCTCCCACCCTAAAACAAGATGAGCTAAATCATACAATATCGGGAATAGGTCTGACTTGGATTAGTACCTAGATACGAGGTAGAAAGCGATGATAAGTCCGAGGTGTGGAATGTTTGGGCATTACTAACAATGTGTGTGTGTTTTCTATCACCCAAAACCTGGCGTTCGAGAATCATGAAGGGGCAGCGCCACTGTCAATACCGGTGGCCATTAGTCTCGTAGACCATGGCTCCTCGAGCAGTGTATTGATGGCAGGTGGGACCGTACGGTAGACAACGCCATCCTATCGCTCAACGAGCAGTACACAAACAAAAACAAAAATAGGGGTTTCCACACAGGTATGGATGATGTTTTGTACCAGGAGGTAGGGGACAATCCGTCTAGACCGATGGAAATGACTGCCTAGACAGCCTTGACTGACTGGCAGCTTGGCGCTAGACCGTCGCCCGACATATTTGGCTGTGACCACTACAGTACCACGAAGGTTGGCACCTAGTGGCCTCGCTTACAAGCATGCCCACCTCCGACAGATCGTGATCGAGGTCATCTGGTTCCTTACCAGCCGCTGTGAGAGATTGTGGAGGACCTGTATAGCACAGATCCAACCCAGGAAACTTATGCTAGACCACGCAGATAACACGGGTCCCACCCGGAAGCATGAACTAGATCATACAGATGAAGAATGTGACAGCCCTGAAACATCTACTGTAGATCACTAAGTGGGATTTATCTATCTGATCTATCTGATCTGTCCGATGTGTGAAAGGTTAAGGTTTAAACCGCGACTTAGCCCTGAGCAGGAAAAAACAAAACTGCCCCACGACCTGCCATGACACCCGCGACCACGCACCATCTGCCTGTTATGCCTGGCCTTCCGCACCGCCAGCAGCACGAGCTTCCTCTGCGTAGTGATGTCCGTGTGCCGGCTGCGGTAGAAGCCGGTCCCCTTGGGCTTCAGCACCGAACAGACAACAGACGACATAATATATACGCGAACGCAAGAACAAAGGAAAGGAGCGTGCTATTACTGTAAGAGGGTTAGTCGTCGTCCATTGAGGGCTAAATAAATGTCCGTGTCCCGACTGCGGTAGAGCCTGCCCCCACTTGGGCTTCAGCACCGAACAGACATCATCACCATCGATACGCGCACACGCGAGAGCAAAGGAAAGGAGCGCGCTATTACTGTAAGAGGGTTAGCCGCCGTCCACCGAGGGCTAAACAAATGCCCGTGTGCCGACCGCGGTAGAACCCGGTCCCCTTGGGCTTTTATTCCGCAAGGAACAGAAAACATGACACGCCAGTAGAAAGGAAGACGGTGCCGAGAGGGCTGGAGTTCGTCCACCGAGGGCTGTATAGACGTATTAAGAAAACCCGCTTGGCCGCACCTCTAAACGGCTCAACGTGTTTGGAGAAGCGTGCGACCTCGTCAACCTTTTGAGATGAGCGCACAACAACAGCACACGTATCACAATGCTGTGCGCGTGTCGTGCACTACGCTACATCCCCTTCCGTTACATTCCGGACAACACACGCTACCCCAGCGAGTTCCAGTGGGGTACCCAGTTTAAGACCATCCGGTTTAAGGGGCCCCTTAAGACGTTTCGGGAGATAGCAAGCCCTCCTTGAGGTTGCAATATCATGTGCCCACACTAACGCTCGAAGAAATATAAAAACGGCAATCCTAGCTGCACACTTCGGTATCGAAAATAATATGATACTTTAGAATAAGCTTCGAAACAGTCCACCGTAGTGGGCGTCACACGCCCGCCCATGAGCCGTCGCGTGATCAGCACAATTGAGTTTCTTTCAATTTTCACGTGGCACCCCACTACTGCTGGCGGCGGCTTGCCCACCATCTCCCATCGCCCTTGTTACTTCGCCTGGGGCAACTAGCTCTACCCACCCCCAACAAAAAAGGGTACGAGCTCTCGCCAGGAAATCGCGCTGGGGTATTTTTTTTCAAGTTACCAACTGTGTGCGCTGGTGGAAGCCACAGGTGAAAAAACAAACAAACAANNAACAAACAAACAAACAAGAGTTTGGTTTCGTAGTTTTTCTACAGCTCATGCTAACACTAGTTGTGGCACGCGCAGGTGCCTGTACAATTAGGGTCGGACGGCAGGGACCTCCGGCGTGATTCATCACCCAGCTCAAAAGGGCCCCTTATCATGTACCAGTACCAGATAGGCGGCCACGAAAATTAGCAACTTGCTGCAACAACTCACCGGCTTGACCGCCTTCGCTCCAGTCGCGTCCACCGCCGTGGCTGCCTTGCCTTGATCCATGCCGGCATCGGCCGCCTCCCCCCTCTTGGCCAAAGCCTGTTCCCAGCTCATGCCACGGTCCAACAGCACCTGGAAGTGGAAGTGTGGTAAGCATCAAAACAAATATATATGCATATATCCTGGCCAGGCAACGGCTGGAAAGCCGGGCGTTGCATGCAGGCACCGCGGTGGAAGCTTCCACTGCCCGAAAAGCGTATACGTATAGCTCGAAAGTTTAACGACTCTGGTTCCGCGGGTCGTGCCCTAAAAGCTGTGCAGCCCTACGTACAGCCCTCGTACACGCCATTGAGAAAACAAAGCCTTAACTTTATCAACGTACGTCGGTAACATGTCGACCAAAAGCGCGCGCACTACACTGCCGTTCGGCTGGAAGCAAGCGACGAGACCCCCTAGAGAGACCGGCTTCTCGGCTCCACCTGCTATGTGAGAAGGACCTTCGTGGGTGGAACGCGTACATTTCACGCACAACACATTTTTTGCGGAGATTGCGGCGGCGGCTTCGTCGGTAACGGCAATTTCCGGTTCGTCGGTAACGTCAGCGGCTGTTTCGTCGGTAACGGCAGCGGTCGGTTCGTTGGTAACGGCAGCGGCCGGTTCGTCAGTAACGACAGCGGCGGCTTCGTCGGTAACGGCAGCGGCCGCTTCGTCGGTAACGGCAGAGGCGCCTTCGTCGGTAACGGCAGCGGCAGCTTCTTCGGAAACGATGGCGGCGGCTGCGACCGTAAGCAAGGCCATCCTGTTGTATTTACGTAGGCGATTATGTCTTGTCCATGCTGAAAAGGATATATACGACTGTAATCAAGATAATAAAAAATAACACGTCCTCTCCGGACGAATTTCCAAGCTGCTCTCTGCAAAATTCAGCAGAACGGTCCTACGCCATGCCACGCGCTGCACCGCGCGGCACGGCACGGCGCCCCCCAGCCCCCCACCACATGTGCCCGGCACAACAACGAACGACGCAACGGTACCCTCTCCTTGCCAACCGACGACGGCACAACCCACAAGTTATGTTGACCCTGGTATAGACTACTGTATATATCATACCATCCAGGGGAGCCACCTACCAGGTATAAGCCTTCCCGAGGGTCGTGCACCCCGTAGCATGGTTTGATATTAGTAATAGTATCAGTACTAAAATCGCACGCAGCTTGCGAAGATGAATTTCGACGGAAAAATCGACCTCACAGCGAAAAGGGGTCTCTTAAACTTCAATAAAAACACAGCGCAGCCACCAATGAGACCCTTACCAATCGACCAAGCTTCTTATGTGCAAGCTTCTTACGTGCACGATCTATTGGGTGAGGCAACTGGTCCACGCAGCGCGTATATACCGCTACATATTAATAGTACCTGGGCGAGCGTGGTGACGGCTCCAGTGGCTGGATCGGTGGCGACGTCTTCGGGAGGTTTGCTGAGGGTAACCGAGCTCGCCCGCAGGTCGGCGACACCCTCGTCGTACAGCCCCGCCGCACGCGCCTCGCTCAGCACGGCTTCCAGAGCTCCCTGGCAATGGTCAAGCATCAAACATAGGACGTCAAACATCAAAGCATCAAGCATCGAGCACGATACATCGCACAGCAAACAGCACGCACCCTGCATGATACGTTCCTACGCTAAACGTTATACATGAAACGTCACATATCATATACCAAACATCATACTCCACGTACACTCGAGTAGGTACCCGGGTACCACCAGTATACTCGGGTATGTACCTGAGTATCCCCAGAGTATATTAATACCGGGTATACCCTTCGTATACCCTATGAAACACACCCTTGAAGGCAGCGTATATGACAAGCACGCAATTCTTGGCTAAGACACATGTTTTGTGCTTCAAGTATATGTGTACGATTTGTAATAACTCATAGTCAGGCAGGCGAAAATATACACGATCAGGAGTAAACTCACAGTGAGGTAGGCAAACATGAGGTTCTGCCTGTGGACCGGAAGTCCCTGCAGCCTGCCCAGAAAGAGGGTGACGTTGTTGTACTGATTCGCGTCGATCGCCATGTCCTCCACGCTCTGTTCCGCCGCCTGAGGTCACCATTTCAAAAGCAACGGATTTGGTACCTTCCGGGTGTTAGTAGAGCCTGTTTTATGGTCACGGGCTAGATTCTGGCGATGAGGTACCGTGAGAACAATACCGACGAAGACAACAACGACCGACGGAATGAGCTCGATACCCCACGGCAAAGACGTGTATAGATCACTATTAGATCACTGGATCACTATTCCCTCGTCCGCCGCTACGAACAGTATACACAAAAAAAACGTCGCCATACGACTACAGGAAACCAACAAGCTCATAGCAGTCGAAACGCTGCCGGCCTTTTTCATTTGTACCGGGGTCACACCATGATCGTCGCACCATCCGATAGTTATCAATCCTGTCATCACACTACCCGATAGTATCAATCAGATGATCGCATCATCCGGTAGGTATCAATCATCACGTCACCCGATAGTTATCAATCAGATCACCACATCACCTGATACTTACTGTAGGTATCAACCAGACAATCACATGGCATCACCCCGATAGCTATCAACCATCATATCACGTCACCCCGATAATTATCAACCAGATCATCACACCACCCGATAGCTATCGAATCAGCACCTCCATGACCGCAGCCTTGACCTCCGCTGATGCCGCTGCCGCCGCCGCAGCGACCGCCCCCTCCCCCAGGCCCTCCACTAGCCCTGCCGCGCCCCCTCCGCTGCCGGCAGGAGGGGCAAGCTCGGACAGGGTCAGTCCCTCCTCAACGTACGGCCTGAGGCTGCTGAGAGCGACCCCGGGAGCCAGACCGGTCTTGGTGGTGATGGCCATGAACATGGAGCGAAGTGCCTGAGGGAGCAGAAAACACAAGGCTCACCCGTCAGTTGAACCATACTACTTTGGCCTGAAGGATACCTGGTAATCACGATTTAAGCTCTTATATTGTTACCAAATGCGGCACCATGTACACTACTCATACTTTGGGCCAGGGTGCACTTTGGTTTGAGGAGGCCGGGTGTGTCCGACACAAATTTTGGTGCTAAGACAGTGGCTTTCTGAGTGTTTCGTGCAACAACAACAAAACAGCTAAAATGTCTTGACTCCTAAATTATGCAAGTGCTGCTGCGTAGCACACTGTATGTATTAGCTGGACGGCTTTCCCGAGGCGTTTTTAGAGGGCTGTCGAGGCGCGTAGACAGGTTCCACAGCAGATCGCGGATGTTGAGCATCCTCAACGCAGCAAGCGATGACGGCAAGAGCGCTCGCTCGGACGGCGCGCACCTAAGTGGACGGTGCCTTTACAGTGCTGTAGGGGGTAAGTTTGGGCTTGAGCAGTGCGGCACGGGAGGCACGTTTGGCCCTCCACAGTGCGGTAGCGGGCGTACGTGTGGGCCCAAGCCTATCTGACTAATGGAGCTCCTCAACTGCGGTAGCTATCCAAGATCTTTGCAATCCGGTTTGCATTTCACTATATCTTTGCAGTCCCATTTGGTATTTGCAGTATCCTTGCACACAGCCATTTTAAAATAGCAATACCTTTGCAATACCATTTGTGGTGTATGTACACCATCATCATTCCATAATGTACGTACTCTGCCCATGGGATTTTCATGGGGTTAATAATCGTCCAAATGTTTCTCAAATTCGTTTTTCGGGTGAGGCGTGGGGCTTCCCAAGTGATGAAGGAGTCTCTGGAAAAACGGTATTCATAGGGTTGATCTCGAACTTGTTCTCAAATTCGGTCCTTGTGCGTGAGCGTAGGGCTCAAGTCAGGAGCCTTCGAAAGTTTACGCGCACCCCCTTCCATAGCAAGCGACTGCGACTGGAAACTTCTGATCCCCCCCCTCACCTCTCGCAATCCAGGTACTGCGTAAGGCGAAGAAAAAGCGCCCACGCTTCAAGCGCACGGGGGGTTTATCACCCGTCTATATACCGCACTTGGTATCGAGGTCGAACGAGTTGAAGCCAGCCCCGGTGCTGATAATACTGCCAGTATACTGCCAGTATACTGCAAGTGGAACTTCAAGTACACTGCCAATGGTTGCTTCAACAACAACCCCACACGCTACGTACGTAGCACCCGTAACCTCGAGTCAACTTCCATCTTGACTGGCAAAGTCGAACGGTCGACACCAGCCTTTTTGCCAGTATACCGCAACCATACCGGGCAATCTCCAGTATATTATCAGCAGTATACTGCCAGTATATTGGGCTTTCTACAGTATATTCTCACCCGTCTGCCGTACTTGGTGTCGAGGTCGAAGGAGCTGAAGTCAGCGCCGGTAGCCGCCCTCCGGTCTCCCTTCGTCAGGGCGCCCAAGCTGGCGAGTCGCTTGGCCACGGCCGCGGCAAAGCGTCGCTCGCCCCCGAGGTCGGTGACCAGCAGTCGGAAAACCTGTGTGAGTATCGTATGTACGTGTGCGCGTGTGCGGCCGTTATCAGCCCGGACAACAACGCTCGATTGGTCGTCGCTATGTGTTTGAAGGTGTTTGGTGAATTAATGGGAATGGACATCGTTTGATTGGTCGTTGTTATGTGGCGTGAAGGTGATTGGTTAACGAACGGGTATGGACATCGCTCGATTGGTCGTTGTTATGTGCTTGAAGGTGATTGGAGCACGGGTATGCACATGGCTCGACTGGTCGTTGTTATGCGCGCTGAAGGTGATTGGTTAACGAATGGGTATGGACATTGCTCGATTGGTCGTTGTTATGTGCTTGAAGGTGATTTGGTGAACTGGTACGATACAGGTCGTTTTATGATTGACATGTCGGTTCTTGAACTTGTGTTGCGCATTTTCACGCCTTCCGGGGTCATCAGTCTTAGAAAACAGACGCCTAAACAACAAACATCTCTACGAGATGCCGCATACTTCAAAACTCTACTGCAGGACCACTCGATACTCGCCATCGATGTGCACTATATAGTACGCGGAAACACATTATGGTACATTAATAGTAATCATAACCAAATGTGGTGTGTAAACAATGTTTTTAGGGTCCATCGAGAGTTCTGATTCCAACAATAGCTCATCCGCAATAGATACCAGGCAGTAGATAGAGATCCAGCAGCCCACCGAAGAAATACATTGCGGAACGTGACAGAAACGCGACGCATCGACCAGTCTACGTGAGAGCCCAGAAGACCCGCGAGCCTCACCGGGGCGGAGGCCTGGTTGCTTCGATGGCTCCTGCCGAGCTGCTGGATGGCTGTGAAGGCGTTCGACACAAAAGCACCACGGCAATGAGTGGCGGGGTGAACAACAACACAACGCGAAACGTAGCGAGGCGATTAAGATATATTGCGGCGAACGGAGATGGGCGGTCATTTTACTTGAAAGTGAGCACAAATCGGACAGATCAGATCCCCCTTTGACTGTCTAACTGGTACATGTTTCAAGGAAGTAGTACCCCTGCCTTTGTATCACCGTTCGTCGGTCGCCTGGTGGGATCTTTATTAAACGGCTCTTCCGCAATAAACCATAACGGCAAAAAAAAGAGCAGGATCTAGATCTACATGATCTACTGCGGATATGGATAGATATATCGTGATCTGTCACATGCGTGAAAGATTGGCCTTACCCTTGTCAGCCGACCACGGCAGCTCCAGCGTGAGGTGTAGCCGCCGCATGCCCTCAGACCCAGACCCCACCGCAGCGTGCAGAGAAACGCCGGTGCTCGCGGCGTCGCTGATGATCGCCACGCGCTTCTTGCCCGACATGAACAGCCCGCGCTCGCGAATGTTGAGGCTGTGACGAGGCGGCGAGCGAAGCCAGGAAAAAGAGAGAAACACACATCAGTGCCTGCCTCGGGGTTACTTACCCTTAGTCAGCGTTACGGTTATACCACTCTGTCCAGAAATA
>JAXFYO010088165.1:0-10163 GCA_034768055.1 Saccharina latissima
AAAAACGAAAAATATATATTTTTCAACGATGGAAGACTCGTGTTTCATCATGACCGAAGGGGCCCCTTAAGAGGGTTCATACAATAGAAGAAAAGCGGTTTCGGAAACGATGGCGACGGCAATGATATGATACTCGTATGACATTATGATGGAGAGTCCGGTTATCAGGAGGATCGGACGCCGACGTCGGAGCGACGGCAAGGATGAGGAGGATCTTGTTGTGTCTGCAATGACCTATCTAATCTAGGTCGTTGAAGGGCAGCTTTCCTATATAGGCCAAGAGCCTCCAGCACTGGTGTTCTGCCGTCAACCCGGTATCACGTTCTGGGCAACTTTGTTGAACCGGGGGCGGCGGATGGCGGACGAAATATCAAAATCGTTCGTATGTATGATGCAGGATGCAATAAATATACAGATGATACAGTACGAGTAGTACGGGTACCTCGTAAAAAATGTGTGTGTTACCTGTACTGTACGAACAGTAGGGACGCCGTATTTTGCAGTGACCCCCCTGNNGTGATTATGATGACACGTGAAACGGTAAACTGGACGTATATCATCGCCGACTGTGCGCAATACCGGGAACCCAAAACGTATTGCACGCATACATGTATGTGCTTCGCGGCGAGAACAGCGCGCGAGACAACACACGAGAGGGTCGAAGCTGCCGCGGTCACCAACCCTCGGCAAGAGATATTTCGTTCGACATCCTATTTCGTTCGATTTCGTCTTTGGTATGGTCAGATCATCCTTCTAAGCTGGCCAACATCTGCAGAACCGCGCCGCTCTCGCCGTTATAACAAGTACTGCTTATTCCGCAAGTTACTCCGTGCCTGGTGCTATCCCCTAAGCGCGGCACTCGCTTTCTGCTCCTTCTGGTACTATTACTACCTGCTGGATGCGACACTCCCTTTCCGGTTTTCGGTTTCCCCTTCGCACGTTTTCCGCCCCCAGGTAACGCGCGCGTCCTGTTTCCACCGCACGTTTTTCCGGCGGGTGCGTCCCGTCCTCGGCCCGACTCGAGTCCCATCCCCAGGGCACTGTTAATAGGGGTTATCGTGCTTCGGGGCAGGGGAGCGCTATCAACAAAATTCGTCCCTTGACAACGGTTATGCGGTCGTTGGCGACTTCGGGAGGCACAGCCGGTTGCCACGTTCGGTTGAGCTTGGGCTACTGCCGACTTAACCCGCCCTCCCGGCGCGCGACTGCTATCGATTGATTGCCTCACTACCACCGAATATGGAGGGACTTTGTTGGCGTCCAGTTCTCGGGATTTATTGCCCGACGTTGCCGTGGGGCTGCCGCTGCTCGCTTGACGCGGGCATTGAACCTCGGGTTGGCCGTGTCTCTTCTTCGCCCTTCCAGACACTCTCTTCGGGCGTTTGGTGTCGATGATGTCGCACAACATCCAGTCGAGGCTGAGTATGCCCGAATATTGGTCGCGTGTTTCTACCACCGCTCTCTCCGTTTGACCGACCGCTTGTTTGCCCCTCGAGTAGCTCGAGTTTTGCGCCATCCGAGCCTCCTCCGCATGGCATAAATTTTTAGTGTGTTGGCTGTTCGTGTTTCTGTTGGGAGTGTTGGGGGGGGATAATACTGCTGTGGCGGTCGAAGGTACTTTCGTGCGTCCTTCTTCGCCCGGCTCGCTCTCCTCTCCGCTGTCCTTGCCGCTATAGTCACTCCCCACGCCCCCTTCAGCCGGGTTCAGAGCTGGAACCTTCCAGTCCTCGTGCGCTGTGGTCGCTTGGGACAGCACTTCGTCGCCGGAAATTGGCGGCTCGTCGGCACGAAGATTTCCTCTTTCGAAACCTATAATTTCCAGGCAGTCGTAGCCCTCCTTAGTTGACGCCGTTTGGCAAGACGAACACGAAATACTGTCTGACGAGCTATCGCCCTCGTCGCCGAAAACAACACTATCACCGTCGGTTTCCCGTCTATTCACGACATGATGAGCATCGCCTTCTTGGAACGTATCACCCGCTTTGACACCAGACGTTGCCCCCCACGGCGCTAAGTTTGTGTCTCGGGCTTTGGCAGCAGCAGCAATTATCGATTGCGGTTCTTCCACTACCGCTGACCCAAACACATCGTGAAGGCCAGAATCGGTGGCGTGAAGATCGTTTCGTAGTCCTGCGTGCGTCCTTCGCTGCCTAGCCTGCCGCCATGCCCGCTGGACAACGGCTACTGAATTACGTCGCCGTTCCCAATTCCGAAGAACAGTTCGGAACCATTCCTGAAGAGTGCGGGCCAAAACGATCCGGATATTATTAGCCGCCCATCGAGCCACTGCGTTCCGACGTGCTCTTTGAATGATAGTAGCCGCCCTGCATTCAACATAGTCCACTCTCTGTAGGTTTTGAGCCGCAGGTACCACTGAAAGCTGGCACAGGTTACAAGGGTTTCGTTGTGGCGGGAGAGGGCTCTTCCGTCGACGGTTGCAGGCCGTTTTAAGTGCTCTGGCGACGATCTCAGCGGCTTGTCTCTTGCGATTCATGTGGCGTTTTTTCGCTGCTAATACCACACCAAGAGCGATCTCGGCTGCCTTCTTGCGCCTTCGGGAGTGTAGCTCCCTGGCCCAACCCCCAAGGCCCACGGAAATCTTGAGGCGCAATAGTTTAGACCGCCGCAAGCGTTCAAGTCGGCGGGCTCTCCACGTGGTCTGCACAAGGACACAGGCCTCGCTTAAGGCGGCCAGTCGACGATGCTCCAAAATTCGAACACTCAGTTGCCTCCACTGTCCCTGACGCACTCTCGCCGATCGTTCGTTGCTGGCACGTATCACCCTCTGCCGTCGCCGAGTAACGAGTCTGATCACCCACCGACTAAGCACCGCGGCAGCGCAAGACTTTCTCGATCGCAGCCTCCTGCACCCTTCGACTTTTGACTTCCACCAATCTTCCAGCACTTGCACGGCGGTCGCTCCCCTTACCCCTCGCTCCACGCGCACCAAGTCCCTTCTCGACAGATGCCGCCCCCGGACGGTAAAAATCTGCGAGCTCGGGTCCGCGGGGCAGGCCTTTACGGGTGGCGTGACTCTACTGTCGAGGGCTTGTGCTACCGGTGTCGACGCGGAGCTCAAGGCGGCGCGCTTGTGGCCTTTCTTCCGAAAGGGCGATCGCGGAGTCGTCAACGGCCTCCACCTCCCAGGCTGGTGTGACAGGTTTCCTGCAGATACGTGTTTTCCTCCCTGTTCATTGTCGTCGGTGACGGTTTCGGGTCCGTTGAAGCTGGGGGTTTCGTCGTGAAAGTTGGCCGACGATGGTTGAGGAGAAGGAGGAGGGAAGATCCGGTCCACTGTAAGACGGAGGAGCCCTTCGCACATGGATTGGATCATGCGACTTTGGCGCTTGGAGCTGTGGCTTAGAGCCGGCGACATGTTGACCTCGAGGAGCCCTGGTTCGGCAGGCAACAACCGCCCGTGGGGGAAAGCGTGGCGTGAGAGTAGTTCCTTCCAAGATAACAGTTAAGCACGGAGTTTAGTCGAAGCAGGTTCGTGATTTCGAGGCACTTCGGAGCAAAGGTTTAGCCCCTTGAAAACTAAACCTATCACGTTTTGGGGGACAGACTTCTTGGATCTAACGTGAAATATTTGTCAGTAGGGTAAAGGTTGAGCAATGAAAATTGTCGGAAGAAGACAATTTTTCCCATATGCCGTCTCGAGGTTGTAGGCAAACCCACAGGGAGCACTACTAGTAGGAAACTCACATGGAGTAAAGTCTTGATCGAGAAGCACGTCAAAGCCGAAGAGTTGGAACGAAGACGTCCTTGGGCGTACGTGTGAGTGCGCGGCGAGTAGAGTGCTCTTGATAACCCGCTGTATTGATGGATAAACCTTACTCTTCCATAGTCGTTCCCCCCTCGCTCGTCTTTGATCCTTTTTCAATCCGCCAGTCGTATCTGGCGGCCACTCCTCCCCCCCTGCGCCTATCCCGCCCAGAGCATCGATAAGGTCCGCTTGGCTTGCTACAAAGCCTTCGCTACCGCCTTCCGCGACACGCAGCTCCCCCCGAAGAGCACCCGCTTCATCTTCTTGGTCTCGTTTCCAAGGTGACACTTTAGCTGAATTATCGGCAGTCATACCGACACGCGGCCGGCCGTCAGGGCTGCTTTGACTATTCGTCAAGCAACGACCATTTGAGTGGGACGCTGAAAATGGTCGTCTTCGTTCCCGGCGCCGCTCGTACCCATGCGATGGAGCGGAGGTCTTGAAGGCGCGGTCAACAGGCCGTCGGGCACAAAGGTTGGTGAGGTGAACGTCGGGGTTTCCAAAGTTGGCCTCGTCCAGAGTAAACTTTTGCGGGCAAACCCGCAAGTAACACTCATCGAACCAAAAGGACTCTAGGGGTTTCCAACCCGTAACGAGGACCCAAACTCGTAAATCAAATTTAGTTGCCTCAGGCGGTGGTGGACCGACGTTGATGCCCCTTTGTTCTTTGCCCCCAAAGCAGTCGAGATCGTGCTCGTTCAAACCGCGAAGTGGTAATGAGAGTGGCGGAGCAGCGGCACCACCGGAGGGCCTTGGTTCCTGCTTCGTCTCTGAGTGTAGCGAGTCTGGTACTGTCCTATTAACGGCACCTACTATGTCTGCCTCGATATTTTCGCTATTGTTTTCTCCCCGCGATTGGGGTACCCGCCTGCGGCTTGCAGACGCGGGGGACCCATCGAGCCGACCGCGTCGCCGATACGGGTGCCGACGAGGATCTGGATGCGAGGATAACGGTTCCGTCGGCACCATTTCCGTCGGTACCGGTTCCGTCTGTATCGATTCCGTGGGTGCCAATTCCGTCGGTACTGGTTCCAGTGGTACCGATTTCGTTGGTACCGCTCCAGTCGGTACCGCTTCCGGCGGGGGCCTTGGTTGTGGTTGACGACGACGGAGTAGCAAAGGCGACTCAATGTATTTTTGAACCACCCTGCCTCCCATCGTTTTCTGCGCATACAAGATCTGGTCCATGGTCCATGCTAGCCTGACGCCTTGACCTCTCGAGGCGCCCGCGGGCTAGCCGGGGAGCAGACGTACATCGAAGGCAGGCACGGTGTAAACGCTGTGAGAGGGGTACGGCTGTCAAACTTAAAAACAAACGGCAACTCCGGAAACATGCGCTGCATCTGAAATGTGGGGTACGACTTTGTCCTGTAGAAACTATGGTGTAGCAACCCTGGTGCTACTTGGTTTTCTACGTGTAGCTCTACGAGGCATTCGACCGAAGTAAAACCGGTAAATGACAAACATCTGGGTGATTTACACAAAAGCTGCCAAAACGATCACGTAAACTGTCGGCATTCGTCATCTGCCGTAGGACATTGCGTTCAACTACTGCTACGAGTCTTGCGAGGTAGCCAATTAATGATGAAGATTCGGCTCGAGGAGATTTCAGGCTCACCTTGAGTATCCACAAATTGCTTTCACCGTCCATCTTCCACTGAGGACACTTCTTCTCCAATGCGACGCAGAGTTGCGCTGTCTCTGCCATCAACCGCCACACGGGGCCAAGACCCGCCTCCCCCCCCCCCTTCTTCTCCTCCCCTCCCAAGTACTCGCAGCAATCCGGGGCCTCGCCGCCTTCATACGCGTCCCACGGACATCCGCAGCCTTCGGGTCGTTCAAATCCCGGCGGGCTCCATATTTTGAACTGAAATTTCATGCGTGTTTGGAAAACAACGAAGCAACAAGGGTGTTGACTGGAATTTAATGGACTTTCGAAAAAAAGCGAAACCGGTGCATGGACCGTAATCAGGCTTGCCGGGCAATCGATGTTTTTTTCTGCGGTAGTGTTTTCCGTTAGGCGGCAATGGTCGAGCCTGATGGCACACGGTGGTACGGTGTGAAATTGGAATATGCCTTCCGTGCGGTGCAAAAAAAACAGAATGGAGGCGAGTTCCGAAAGCAAATGAACTACGAATACCGTTTTTTCGCGTTTGCTTTTCGCTTTTACTGCCACAACCAACGCGAAGAAGGCGGGAACACCCAACACACCAATTCATTCCGCAGTTCTTTACACTCTTCGACTCCCCAGACCCCGGGTGCCGTGTGACGGATCCCGCGGCCGTTATCCCCAGTTCCCGCTGTGAAAGTCGCCTCCGTCGCTGTGGTTAGCCCTCGACCGCGGCTCAGGTACCGTGCTTCAGACACCACATTTTCGTGCTGCCGGCGCACAGGCGCGGACGATGGCCTGCGAGAAAATCGGGCCCTTCCGGTCTGATTTGTTGTGTCCGTCGGGGGCACAAAGCGAAGACCCTGCAGTCCTCTGAGCCCTACTCCGGTAGGATGCAGCCTATCGCGGCGGGAATCCTCGCTCGAGCGACCACGGTTTAAACTGAAACAGTTTTCTCGATTAGATGCGTAGTCTTCCGGCTTGTCGGAGTTTTCGCTGAGGGCGCGCGAGTCAGACTCAGCAACACAAGTTGGCCGGCCATGAGGTTGTGGTGGCCTGTCTGTTCCCGGAGAAGTAGGGATGACAGTCTTCGACAAGGAAGGCTGCACTGCCCGCCGCAAGATGTAGCTGTAGATCAATATCGAGTCCCACTCTTGAGGCTTAAGGTGCTCCGCCCCGCTGGAGGTACACCATGCCCCTACATATACAACACACGTCGGAGGACAGAGGTGGGGGTGCAGGAGGCGTGATTTCCCAGGGCAAAACGAAGGGCAGTTGTTGTTGGTGGTGTTCTCACATCGACGAATAACCATTCTATATTCCGTGGTCGCAAGACAAGCTCCAATAGTTCTGCAGAGGAAGAATATAGCATTCAAATCAGCAAAAACGAAAAACCCAACAAAGGTGTAACAACGTTGACCCCCGTGCATGCATGTGGTTGGATGTCGGGATGTACGTATCTATCTTCTTCGAACTATCTCAACACGGTTGGAAAAGGCAGTCGCCCTCTCACCGAAAGGCTCCCTGCCAGCTAGAGTAGAACACGTCAGGAGTTAACTTAGGTAAGTAAAGGTTGTCGACAGGTTGTGCGAATCAGATGTAACGGAGTCCAATCTAGTTTGGGGGATTAATTGACTACATCTTCGCACCGACTTGGTCGTCGCGCCAGCCAGCTATCTCCAGGAGACGACGCCGGCATGCCCTCAGAGCGAGAGCCAGTATCCAGCTGTGCACCTTATCAAGCCAACCGCCAACATCAGAGCCGCCGTGCTCCGCCAATATTGGGTGGGGAGAGCTAGTGGGTGAGTCGTTCTTACGAGCGCTCTGAGTAGCGCTCGTTGTGGAAGGCACCGGTCTCGTGTTCGATCCTAGAAAACGATGAAACACCTGTCTCGGCGTAAGGGACAAGAGCCGGCGCCAGGGGTAAGAAACCGCGTAGGGGAAAATTAACGGCATATGGGCCTACCGCAGAAGTGGCATAAGAAACGGCGAAGGGGGTAGGAAACGGCGCAAGGGAAAATAAACGGCGAACCAGGTATGTTGCAAGAAACGGCGTGAAGGATAAGAAACGGCGTAAGGGATAACAAACGAATATTGGATATGTACCGAACAGGACAGCAGCACTGCTCTCCAAAAGTAACGGACACTAAGTGATTCGATTTTGTTAGACTTCTATGCCCTAAATAAAGTAAGACGCTTCACCGACCGTGCCATCTTAACCCCTGAGGGAATGCGCGGTAGCGCAAATAGCCCCAACCATCACTGCTTTTGTTTACATACACCACATTTATTTACGAGTACACGGCGTATGGATGGTTCGGCTGGCCAGTGTAACGGCATATGGCCCCCCACCTTCAGCACTGCTTCTGCGGCTGTCTGCCTGAAGTCGTCTTTGAGCTCATCAACTTGTGCCAGATCGCTGAGATCGAAGCAGCGAGGGAAGAATGACGACGGTGAGCCGAAATCTTCGCCATTTTCCAAGCCCCAAAATCTCGAGCTTTGTAGAGTGCGGCACAGTCCGGCCTGACATGCACACCCGGACAGATTATATCAGGTACCAGGTGCAGTGTGCTCTTTCAGAGGTGCAGTGTGCTCTTTCAGAGTTCACAGTATACCTGCAAGTCCTACGTAGCCAG
This sequence comes from Saccharina latissima, assembly GCA_034768055.1. Classification (NCBI taxonomy): domain Eukaryota; class Phaeophyceae; order Laminariales; family Laminariaceae; genus Saccharina; species Saccharina latissima. Next base: position 8,012 of record JAXFYO010088165.1, read on the forward strand.
AGGGATTCCTCGGTGCAATGTATATATCATAAACCAGTACCAGGTACTACGGAATATGCCACCAACCCAATCTACCCATGCGAAACTGTGCAGTACGTGGTACTTGGTGAACTCTATGGAGCTTCTCCGATGAGCTCGCAACCTTACACTACGCGTCAGCTACGAGCCAGCACAGCTCAAAACAGAGTACGATCGTACCAGAGGTGCATTGAGCAAATCTGTGTACGTACTCGTATCGTACCTTCGTAGTTAAACACGAACTTCTGTCGAAGAAATTGGTGACCTGCGCGTGCCCCAAGCCCCTCGATCCTGGTAACCGACCATGGCTGAGCGTCCAGATAAGATCGGGGCATGGCACAACCTTCAACCCTACCGAGGCTACGCCCATAGCACCTCGTCGTTGCACCCAACATGCATCGAATTTCGATCCTTTGTTCTGAGAATCTCCTTCTTCCGACGCTTGGCGTAGTGGAAAAGCGACCTGCTGCCAGCCCCTGCGTAGAAGGCCCGCCCTGATGTATCGGTAGTCGCGATTTTTGGTATCCTCCAACACGAACGTCCGCCGGTGTGTAACATCTTTCATGGATGGAAGATAGATAGCCTTTTCAGGGCTCAATTCAATGCAGATTTGAGCGCGACAAACTACGTTGGAGGCCCTCTACCTTGAGTACTTTCTACTCTATGTAAGGCCTTGAGTCTTCTATGCACGCAACAGACATCACGCTTCGGTGGATCCAGAGACCAGAGACAGGCTTTGGCGCCGGATTTAACCCCTGCTGCCGAAGCTGTGCGCATACATCCTGAAGGTGACACCTGCGACCAACTTCAACCTCGACGATGGCGCGCGGTTCACTAACCCCCACGTATGCATCATTCTCCTGGATTTCTACAGCCGGTTGATGCCATATGTTGACGCTTTTGCGCAGCAACACAGCAGTGTACCTGGTGCGCCCGAGAAGTAGCGTAAGAGGTACTGGTACGAACGTAAGCGTACGTGCATACGTACCAGGTACACCAGGTATGTGTGCAGTGTACAAAATTTGGTCGTTAGCAGTTTGTGTGTTCCCTTTTCCCTCTTTTTGTTCTTGAATACAAAACGAAACGTCAAAAACATGCAAGTTGAAAAGATTGGAAACCCCAATCTTGGCAGAACTGCTGGCATCTGGCGCAAAACATCAACCCCGCAGGTGCAAGCATGCAAGGCTTGCTGGACACGGCCGAGAGAGAATTCAGGGTAGCAGGCTGGAAGACCCCCGCTGCCCCCGTGCCCGACGCAGGCCGTGGGCCAAAAACCCCGTCTTCTGCCGCAATCGCACCGCAAACAAATCGCGATGCCAATGCCAACGCCGGAAGAAGACAGAGCTCGAAAAGCGTAGCCTCTCACCTCGACGTCCCTGAGACTAGCCCGGAAAGGGCCCCCACCCTGCAGTCGGCAAGCGATGCCTCGGATTCGGGGGATAGCAGGACTGCCTTCCTCCCGGAAGAAGGTTGTAGTGGCAGTAATGGCGACGTGTCGCCCGTGAACGGCGCCGACGCTGAACCTCAAGCTGCAGCACCAGGTGGCAAAAATTATACCGGAGGAATGGCGGAACCGCGACATCTTTCGAGAAAGCGACAGCGAGTGCAGTCTGAGTTAGATGGCAGCGTTTCTAGGGGAACCCCGTCTCCGCCAAAGCGCTCGGGGGGGGAAGCTTGTCCGAGGCCAGGAGAGCTGTCTGCCGGCAGCAACGAGGACGATTCGGAAAGTTTGCCCCTCCACGAGAGCAGCAGGACAGGTAAGGGCGAGTAGCACTCGCACGACGTTGAATCACGCTGTTTGTGCAACTTCCCACTTTGCCGATTTTTTTGTTTGTTTGAGTATATTTTGATCATTTTTAAATTTTGGTCAAAGTTTCAAGTTTGATTAAATTTTGATTATTTTTACTATTCGGGTCTACATACGAGTACGTGTCTTATTCATGGTCCGACGGTAAAATAGGGCAGAGTGCGTCGTACGTATCATATTCATACCGTTTTTGACGAGTCGAGGAGAAAATCGACGAGCAAGCGGTGGGAATGCTGAACCCAATGTATGATATGCGCTTATAAATATTACTAGTGGTACCCCGAACCACGCCAGGGCGGGGCCGGTATAATAGAGGGTTTCCCCTAT
>JAXFYO010096910.1:0-13582 GCA_034768055.1 Saccharina latissima
ACCTAATTAATGCCCTGGTGCCTACACCCACCTGTAAACAATACACTATACACAATATACCATAAATAAGATACGAGACAGGTGGATTGCTGCCTTTTGTAACGGAATATATCTCGCCTGAAGCTGCTCTATGTACTATTGAATCGTCCTTGCCTCGTTTTTGTCGATGTAGCCGTAGTTCCCAAANNAAACACGCATAGACCCCGTGTGGAAGATCGCTCCCCCCGACGTCCCTGCCAAATCGATAGAGGCAGTTAAACGTAGGGGAGGGCGCTCGACCGCTCGACCAAAACATTGTGTAATGCAACATGTCCACGCTTAGCGAAATATAAAGATCCCGTTTGACAGCCAGCAAACCACTGCTAGCACTGATATTATTATCAGGACTGTTCCTTCGGGTTTAGTCCCATCGTGACTGCATTCATTACCGGGGAGTACCACGGTGGTCGGATCCCTCGCAAGCAATCCCGTCGAACCCTGGCGTGGCTAGATCCCGTAAAATGTTTCCTGTTCAGTTCCTAAGTTGTCGAATCACGCCTGGCGGGGTCCGGCGATGGACAGGTCCAATATATAACGCACCGACAATTCCCAGGATATCTGATTGCCGCGGGATACTGTTCGGAGTTCGACAAGTCCCGAACAATACCCTGGTAATATTAGCGAAAAACCAACGATTTTAGGCCAATCAACAAGGTTGGTTGGCGCGTGCACGACTTGTAACATCAAACAAGCGTGACAAATAGAGCAGTCAGTTTTACAGTTGCGTTCGCCTTTAAGTTACTAAACTTTGTGCAGCGTTAACCAGCAAATCGCGATGACTCCATACATCTGCCAATTTTCAACCATATTAAAAAAATTGTCTGCTAAAAATATCTCTTTTAAAATCGGACGCCGAAGTAGCCCTCGACTATCCATGGGGGTCAGTGTGAACAGATTATCTGATGTGCAAGTTTGTATTGCAGGAGTCACTAATTTGGGGATACATCATAAGATAACACGCCCCGTCGGACGAATTTCGAAGCCGAAGGTGCAAGTGCCGAGCGATGGGTCTGGGAAAATACATCGTTGATAAGTATAAACAAACATCACATGCGTTGTGGGTGCCTCCCTCAATTTGGAGAAATTTGGCTCGGGAATTCGTTCCAGGGCGTGTCTAATTCTCGCCGGGGCGTGTGTTGTCTTGCGTGTTACACGGTATCACGGCCTTGGTCTTGAATCAGCTACTAAAAGTGCATTACATTCAGACGTAGGTAGATGAACCGCACGTTAAAACCTTCAAAGCGCGGCGTCTCATTGGATCCGGTCAATTCATCCTGCAAAATGAAGAGTATGTGATGAGGTATCTGCATCTCACATGCTAGGGACATTTCTGGGCGACTTACCTGCAAAATTATTGCGGAAGACACACGAGGTGAAGATGTCAACCCCGGGGCCTGTGTTCAAGTAAACCGCACCCCCGTCGGCGGCCGTGTTGCCTTCCAGAAGACACTTGCTAAATGTGTTTCGCTTGTCGTCCTCATCCAAAATGTATACGGCACCGCCGAGCGATGCTTCGTTGGATTTGAAAATTACATCGCTGACTTGAACATGGTCGCACATCTGAAAGAATATGGCGCCTCCCAAACCGTGGGCAGAATTATTGACGAAAACTACGCTCCTGTTAGAAGTGTAGTCACCGCCCGCTTCAGAGTACAGGCCACCTGCAACATGTCAAGACCCACGATAGAAAACTGTCGGCTAGAGACCCTTCGGCTGAATTCTAGCCAATACGTATGGTATCAGGGTGGCTGCATTTCGTCGAGCGTGGGATGGATAGTACGTCGCCGTTGAAGGACAGCGTTTGTTCACCAGTGCGAATTTCTACAAGAAACAGAGAGAACGTATGTGGCGGTACTCTGCAAGCCTACAGTGCAGTAGTGATTATGCGAGTTGCTGTGCTGCTGGAATGTGTCCATCCCAAACTTGGCCCGAAGCGTTCCAGCATATTATGTGCCGAGTGTCAGGTGTTGTGTATTGTTGCTCTCTACCCTTCTCTACGCTTGTCTGGTTCCGCCCGCTTGTTGTGCGTTCCTTGCCACCGGAAAGGATCGAGCTGTTACGCCCGAAACCTCTTTTTGAATTGCGTTGCAAGTAAGGGTAGCACCATGATACCTTTGTGTGTAATGAACGGTTAAGTCTAGATATATATCTCGGCGATATGTCTGGTCAAGAATAACTTACTAGTTGACAGCGAGCTGCAACACTGCCGACTCCTCTTACTGTGTCTTGAACAAATTGATCACTGGACGAAACGAACCCAGTGCGTTAAAGCGAGTATCCTGACGTATTGCTGTCAAGTAAGTGCGCTTCTACGCCGCGTTTGTCGCGAACTTGATGTGAAGTGCGAACAAAACGAGGGTGTGAAGGGAGGGTAGGTCCGCTCTTCTCGTGGCCATGCGAGCTGCAGATACACCCGTCCCAGACACGAATCTACATTGCTACCGCTGTCCTCACACACTGCATCGTGCACCAGTCAGGTTAAGCATATGCTACAACCCGAACGTCCAAAGTATCTGCCCCTCGGGTTGTCGTTCATGGTGACATCACCGTTGTATGTATCATGCGCGCAGGGAGAAATCCACCCCAATCAGTCAAACCGTGATGGTTGTTGTAGAGCTGAATGAACCCCCTTCTGGAGTTGACAACAGTGTGAACGTCGTTTCAAAACTGGTTGAAGTACGACGCTACACGACACGACTACGTAGGCTTCGCTGATGAACAACACCAGAGTGGAAGGTGTACCGACTGTTAGGCAACGCTATAGGTTTCAGGGTCCTCTCGTGATTATCGGGACGAACGCATGTTATGTGTACTGGTTTGTGTTGTGTTTTCCCTGGGCAACCTACTTTTTACTTATACGCCCCTGGCAGTGAATATCCGGACAGGAGATGGTGCACTCGTTTTAATCAAGCGCTCCGATAAAACCATGAACGATGGCCGCCTTGCTATATCCTTACGTTTATTTCCTGACCGGCCGCCACGAAGTGCCTTGCCACCGGTGATAGTGATGTTGCTGTTACCCACAAAAATGGCTCCTGCGAGAAGTGGCACGTGGGATTTCGTCAGGACGGCGAGGCCGATGCTTTGCTCGAGCTGACTGCGAGAAAATGTTACAGGTAAGTATATGGGACGAATGAAGTTACGTGTTGGAGCGATTTCACAAGATGCTTCAAACACCTGACCTAACACATACACCCCATCCTTGTCTAGAAAGGCCGTCATAGAGATATCCGATACTATCAACTTGACGCGTTGAGCAATGTGCGCTGAAGCGATATGACTGGGGCGTACTACGAAGTGAATCGAATTCCAGGACTATGGCGGGGTTATCCCATTTCAACCGACCGGTTCTTCCGACAGACACACACAATGCGGCCTGCGCCGTGCATGCAATACATTGGTCGCGTTATGAGTAGCGATTCGGCTTTCCTCAAAGTTTCATTGCTTGCTATCGATCACGAGTCGCAAACAGGCGTAAGCTCGACACCTTTTTAATAGGTTATGGAGATGGGTGCACACCGCCCCGATGGAGGACCGGGTATTCCTGGTGCCTAATCGCAATTTCTACGTTTCGCTCCTCGAGCACATGCATTGGTGTTGGTGCGAATCATATTGCATGTGCACACTATCGAATAACCCGTTTGGTTACCTGTTATACCACCGGGGTGCGAACGTTCGTCCGATCGAACTTAAACGACTTTAAGAAAGTGATGATCTCTGCGTTTTAGCCATTGCAAAACAGTCTGTGGCGTTCCAGCCCTACGAGGGTTGATCGGAATATTTTTAATGGAAGGGAGCAAAGTTGGAAGACATGGGATGGCCCCACGTGGGCCACATTCCGGCATATGTTGAAATAAGGCTGCGATCCCCGATGAAAGGCTGTGGTATGATGGCAATGAGCGTATGTTGGAATTGAAGCTGGACGATGATTCGCACTGGTAAACCAACACCCATTTATCTAAAGCAAGCCATGCAATATAACCTTTGTACACAGGTTACGAAGTTACCGTGCAATTGGAATTGTGCGCCGGTTTATTATGTGTATCTTGTCGGATGCATTGAAAATACCAACTAATCTTCGGAACTTAACAGAAAAGGACGCATTGATTCATACGCGGAAAACCTATTGCTCATCGCGGTTTTTCACATCCAAGGCGCTACGATGAGCACGGTAGAAAATTTGTTTGAACCCAAATTCAATGTTGATCAGAAGTGTTCGTCGTGGATTGATTGCTTTCGGAAAATAGGTTGAAACACGTAGTACTGGATTTAAATCAAACGTTTGTCGCTGCGGCGGTCTATTGTCCGTAGCCCCAATCGAAAGGATCGACATTTGTTTGTAATTTTGGTACTAATCTTGGGCACTACTTAGGTGACAATATATTACCGGGTCAAACACTTAAAATAGGTTCACGGGAACTGAGAGGCAAGGGGAAGAGGCACACACGTCATCGCTATGGGAAGCAAAAGATCATTGCCACAAAATTTTGCCTTATGGTATGTTTTAAACTGCTACCCTTCATATATGATAGTTGACGATTTCTAACGACAGACATGTGTCGATTCAAAATAAGTATAAGATTGAGCAGTGTATGAACGGCCTGAGCTGTTTTAGCCTGAGGTGTTATCGTCAACGATAGAAAGGGGCAACGCCTGAATCGCGTGAAAATAATACGATACAAACGTGTGACAGCGTTTGTCGAAAAAACACATTAAATGAATTTCGGACAAATACACACTGGCTCCAGAGCAATGTGCGCTTTCCGCGCCTGAGAAACAATTATAAAAAAACAGAGCTTAGCAAACGGTGTAATCCGCTTCTATGTGCGCCAGGCGATGGAACAGCTAATAGGGCCGGTTATCAACGATACTTTGTATTACGACCTACAGAGCCTGGATTAAATGCACTAATATGAGGTTCAAACAGCGCTATCGCGATCGATCAACCGAACTGAGTGGTGCTGTAATGTCATGGGTGGTTTTGGCAGAACATACTCGGTGTATGGGCGTCAGCAAACGTGCTGGCAGCTCGGATGAACACAGCCAAACCAGAAGTACAGCGATAGCTGACCCCGTGATCATAATAACGAAACAATTAATGGTTCACCCAATAAGAAGTATAATCGATTCACGCATTCAGAATCAGTAAGTAGCGCTGATATTGAGATATACCTTTCAATGTAATATTGACAATCAGGAACATGCGCCGGCCGTGGAATTTATGTAGTATTGACAATCACATAACATAGCCAGTCAATATGAAACGTGGGCGAACAGCATGGAGTACGGCAGATGTACCACATTATCGTGTTTAGAATGATCGTGATTGGATGGGTCGTCGGCTCAACGTACACGAGCAGTTACAACGCGTTAGGAGAATCAGGTATAGTCGACAGAACTTCCAACCTGGCACTGCAAATGATGAAACAGTATGTTCCCCAGGAATTCGGTAGGCAACGATACATGTGCGTCCATGTTTATCGCGATGTACGGGTATGACGCGCAAGGGAAAATGTGTGGAGTTGAGACCCCGTAGAGTCGTCGAGCTCTGCCTTTGTAGGATCGCACTTCCTACTCTATACAAAACGGTTCTATTCCTAGGGACCATAGTAAAAAGGACCACATATTGTTATTAATAGTAAAAATGATTAAATATATAGGTTTTAGTATTTACCGTAGGTCCTATTTACTATGGTCCTCCGTAATATCAAGGAAAACGATCGACATTGACAGCCGCTGTCGTGTATACGTCGTGCATGATTTATGTCACATACAGTCACGTGTTATCGACATAAACATGTTCTAAACGTTCCACCCTTGGTGGAATAGACTCCGAGAGAAGGTTGTTTATACCAATAAAACTATCAAGCACAAACGGTAATTGTACCTGGTAAGTGGTCTATCACTGCTGGTGCTCCACCTTGACCGTTGGCTCCTTTTCACATTGTGTTCTTCGCCCTAGTTTTTCACGCGGACCCCGCGTTTGTACTCTATCTTCGATTTTCTCGGCAAAAAGAGAGGTCTGTTCGTTTTTCGCATTTATTTAAAGACTTTGTTGTTCCCCGTTTGGACGCGCCCTAACGATTGCGACAAGGTCTTAGAGTTCTTAATCATTGCCACGTCCGGCTACGGCGCGTCTTGTTTTTCGCCAGTCTTTACGCAAACGAACCACAGCGTACGTGTTTGAACCGCACGAACGGCACGGCATCAAGACACACAGCATAGACATGAAAATCGGCAATCGAAATCTTCACCGCACTGCAGTGGAGGAGACGCGTGCTGTGGTAGGGATATTACCTAAGGTCTCTGCCCCCCCCCTCACGAGAAACCCCACATCTAACGAACAACTGACGTTCAGGAAATACACGAGACGAACACTCCAACAATCCTTCCTGGTAGGTGATAACGATGACAGGAACTCCGTCCGTCAGACGATGTTTCGGCCACACACTATGCCACAGTATCTTATGTACACCTCTATCGTAGAACGCGGGAGGATTCTGCAAAAAGGAAAGCCGCACCGCGGTTCGGTACTGCACCCTAAAAACAAATACGAAAAGCAGAAGTATCTCTCTTGTATACTTCATCGTTTTGAGGTTTGAGGTTTGTTTCGTTGTCTGTGGTCATGGAGGATGGCCAGTGCAACACGCGTACAAGCAACTGTGTAGGTAGATGGTACAGTTCTTCTGTATGCCAGTCGAAGCACTTGTGTTAACTGTTACCCGACCTGGCAACGGCATATTATGTGTTTTTTAATTGACTTGCAAGCTTGACCTCAGCGCATATACCCCAATACTTGAAAATCGGGGATATTTTCTGTGTGCCCGTGGCGTGTTCCGCTCTTCGTTTGTAGGAAGGGGCGTTTAGACCGGACATCCTATTTTTTACTGACACGAGGTATACTGTGAGGGTGGCGTTTACCAGCATCAATAAGGCGCGGATGTGTAGACAATATCTTGGATCCACCGCAACGTCAAGGTCAGCAGTGTGTAGCGGGCCACAACTATACATGTCCAATGGACACCGCATCAATCAAAGTTTTGTAGTACTAAACGTTGTAGATGCCGAGTGTCCTATGATGAAGTATGGGGGGTGAGTAAAATAAGAAGACCGAATAATAGTTAGGGGTCACCAGAAACTGATGAAGACCAACGTCGAACTCGGTGCCACGAAGACGCGACACGAATGTGAACACCATGCGCGCTATACTCAGCCAAGCAGTACCTGAAGGATTGTTTGACTCTAGATCAAAATGCACGGTACTAGAATTTGCCTACCCACCTTCCACAGCCGCGAAATGCTCGGCGATATGTCAACTGAACAGGACCAAACAAACTCACGAATCCAGTGATAGTACACACATCCCACAAGAGAAAAGGTTGCACACCACACCGTATTAGACATTACAAGTATGCAGCATAAAATGTACAGCGAATCGCTTACCTACAGGGACTTGCCCATGGGAGTGGCAATGCGCCCAGGTACTCCGCCAGCAATCACAAAGTTAAAATTATACTTTGAAGGGCGGTGAATACATACTCGTGTTTATATTGGCCCGCGGGAGCCGATAATGTGGTCACTGGAGTTATACTTTATGATGATCGGTTGGCCCTTGTTGTTTCATCTGCCGGTATGTCGCCCAGAACTTGGTATGCCAATTGATAACACGCGTGTCGAAGGAACGGCCAGAGAAAAAAATCACCATTCCCCCGTGCTCCGTCTTTGGTTTATCGAATATTACGAAATCACTGCTCCCCTGCAAGCTACGTTTATAATACTGCTGTATTCGTACTTCATGTGCCATATGTGAACCACTGCATTCGGCCTGGCCATTATCGCCCTAGCGGTGGTGTAACATATGACGTAGTCGCATCGTTACACATAGGGGATGCTGTTTGAAAAAACCTAGAATATAAGACATCCGTTATGCGCAGTATTGGGTTGACATTGGCCCTTTGGGTATTGGCTTGGTTTTGTTTTGCTGGACATTACCAGGTATGGATGGAGGACACGTCAAAGAGGGCGGTAAACGCGAACGAGGAGCCCCTCCACGAAGCTTAGGCTTACCTAGCGTCGGGTTTCCTTGATGACAAGGACTACTGCAGTAGTTTGTCCACTTGTTGTTTTGTACGATACTTTCGGAAGGACGATCGATTAATTTAGGGCTGTTCGCTTGGCTGCTGCACGTTGGGAAAGTGTGATGAATGTGTTGGTGTCGATCCNNAATCCCAACATGTGGTATATCTAAAAGACGACAAATCTTCCGGACACGGTTAAACACTCGAAAAAATATAAGGGTGTTTACTATTGCTACAGAAAAAACATTTATATGTAAAACCACTGTAAATTCTGCGGCTTCTCTTCCGCCGTCTAGGATAGCCGATGGGACAAACTAAAGGTAGAAAGTAGACTCGAGCGGGGCTGCCAGAAGTGGTTAAATCCAAGTCCGAACTCGGTGCCACTGACCCTGAAGACTTGCTCACTGACCACAGGGTTAGCATATTAATAATATACAAATGCATACCTGGTATATTGTACTTCCACGCCTTCCATTACCGCCAGGAAGTTTCTGCACAGATTAGAAGAGATCAGGACCTACTCACTGCGTGAATCAGGCTCTGACATTGTACTAACAATAATCATTTGTTAGCCCCTATAGAGTCGAGATATCATGACGACGAGTTCGAAACCGCGCTGAATAAAGCCTAAATTACAGTGCACAGTCTGCTTGCAGGTGTCTTCTTGTGGAATTGAGAAATAGACATTTTGCCCTGCCACATTTTAATTATTGTATCATGGGTGCCGGCTATGTGTTGAGAGGACAGACGCGATCGGTCGTCCTTGAGTGATTTCTCCCCCAGTTGAATTGCCCAAGTACGTTTCGCGCCAATACTAGATCGGTCGGGCGACGAAACGCCTCGAGTAAGAAAATTCCCATGCCTCTGTGCTTTCGTCACATAAGACTACGTCGTTTCTTTACTGCAAACACATAATACTAGGTATTTTAGCAGTCATATACACGCCATCGCAAGCGATGCAGGATAGCCACCCTTCCTCACCTGCACCTCCCGAAGCGGAGTTGTGTTTGAACAAGGCGCTACCGTCGATACCGATCTTTGAATCGAACGTCACGTAAACGGCACCTGCAGGTACAGTATAAGGAACAATGCGTGGGAGGTTCGAAACAACCTTGACAACTACGTCGGCGGTGCATGACCTCGCTCACAACAACGTAATATCGTTTATGGGTGAAATGCGTAGACAGAGCTAGCGCCGAAAGTGTAATAATTGGCGCCCACTTTAACCCACGCTTTAACCCACGATCGATCTGCAGGTGAAAAGAGCAACCAAGACCTGCTCCTGGAAACTTGAATATGAGGACGGCCGCCAAGTTAAAAAGGGGATATGACATGCCTTTTAGAAGTAATATCTGCATCGACGACGAGTAACATATTATAGGACCCGGTGTTTGACAACACCATATATCGGTCAGCGTGTATGGTAGAAACGGGTGCGGGACGGCGCATGGGGGTTAGTGCACTCGGGCGCACTGTCGCAGGTAATATCACGGAACCCAGTTCCGCCAGAAAAGAGGATTGCACAACTCAAGTGGCGTATGTGGTAACAGTAGAACCGGGTTGTTGATCAGGTTAGGACCATTTCACGATGATGTGCCAAGGCCTGGGCCTTGCCTGGTGCCGGTCAAATAATTGATAATACCGTATACGAAAAGTGGGTAGGTCCAAGGCAAGTTATGTCAACTGGATATCAGGTAAAGTGTGGATACCGGGAGAAACAACATTGGTTAAGTGCAGTCAAACGGTTCTTCCCACAGCTAAATACGGTACGGTGTGCACCGTGCGTTGAGTACATTGGTTGTGACATGTGTACGGACTTGGCGCTTCCCAACGGTTCGATTCTGGAGAAAGAGCATAATGCATCCACTGGAGTAAGCTCCTCGTCGATTGGATGCTTTCAAGTGACGGATGTCGGCCGTCCCGGCAGGGAAGGCACTGGTGCTACTCGTACTGTAGGGCGGTCGCACTTAAGTCTTTTAGGTTCAGCTAATGAGAGCCAATGGAGCAGGAAACTATGGACCAGGAAACTACCATATATTTGGGCAGGCTGAAGTCTTTAACCCTTCAAGTTTCGCGATATGAAGATAGTTGATGTATTGTTTTGCTACTCTGCGACAACACCATANNGAGTGAGGTACAGAGCCGCTCGCCCAAGAGGTGTAAGCACGGTAGTGAAAAATTTGGAATCATACATCCTTCCCGTATTACCAGTCGACGGGATACCCGTGTTGTGTGATCGCAATTGTCCACGTTTCGGCCCTCGAGAAAATTGATTGATGTTAGTGCGTATCGCATCGCACGTACTAATGATCGAAAACCGGTTTGGAAATGAGGTTCGCACAATGGATATACATGCAACTTAAATGTACAAGGCCAACCGGCAAACGAAGTAGCATAAAGCCACACAAAACCGACACTTGTACCACGAAAATCACTTACCGCCAACCAGAGCTGGATTCGCACACTGTCTGCGACGATAACTAACCGGGGTTAGAAACCGACATGCAGCATGACATGTCACTCTTCGATAAATCACGACTGTCACATCCAGAAAGTGAACGTCGCTCATAGTGAGAGTTCTGTGTTCTACTGCATTGATGTGTTCCGTTTGCGACCTGACGCCAAGGGAGCAGCATGGCTGAGGAAATTAGGAAACAATGTGCTTCCTTACCTTTTGCGTTGCTTACCAGAGACGATATTTGTGTGTTAAAATATATTACCACGACAAACGAAACTAATCCACATAAGCTATCCCGTCTCCCATCCACTTGCACGACGTGCATGCTTTGAGCGCTGGGTGCCCTAGTGTAATCGAAGAACGCACTTCCGAATACCCGCACAAGGGAACTATTTAACACTCAGTATATCAGGCATATGAACGATGCGCATTAGTATGGAAAATCGGCAATAGCACGCGACGAAGGGAGCCGACCGAAGGTGATACTGCCCCCCGGAACTGTTTAGCACATTCGAGGCGCAGGTAAACACCAACACAGCCAGCAGGGAAAATTGAGCAAGACCGATTCAACAGGGGTGTCGGGTGCAGTCATTCCTGGTGTCATTTCATATCTGCACCTCGCTTGCTTTGGCAGTGTAAATCTGACGAACGCGTCAAGCATATTCGGATAATACCGCTGGCGCTAAGGACTCGCGCAGCTTACTTTTCGTGATTGTCGCTAACTTGTGTTGGTCGGGGGATTCCGGTCGATGTGCGTGTCGGTTCAGCCGCCTCGAAGCTATAACCTCCTAATTTGTTTTAGCGCCGCACACAGTGTATGCACGAGTTGTTTGCCCTGGGCAGCGAGATGGAAACTGTGGAGGTCAAACATTAAACCGTGCACTCTTGACTAAACTGCGACAATATGGTGTATTGTCTGATAAATCCAGAAAGCGGGTGCCGCAAAATGCACCCTGAACCCGTGAAAACAAGACATCTGGAGTGCACCGGCAATTACTTGACCCTAGCTACAGGTGTAGTTAGGATAATTTTCTGAGAAGGTACAAAGCATTATTGCAACGGCACCGGGGTGAATAAATCGCTTGACGTGTATCTAGTCTGGAGAAGCCGTTGAATATATCTACGACCAACTCTAACAGTAAGAGAAGGCCACATTTTATAGCAGCTAAATATTTGGTGGGAACGTTGTAGGGAAGGGGTTACTCCGCCCTCAACATGGATGGTGGCTATTGTTTTCAAAGTATTCCACGTTAGCACAGCTCTTTTCAGTACATTAGTAGTTGACCTCCAATCCACGGTAGGCAAATTATGAAGCATACCGGTTTTCTGCCGCCGCCGTGTTTGGCCAATGTATGTTCGACGGTGAAAGTTATGTTGCAGTACGGTGTTTTTAATCCTTCTCACCAGCACCGGTGCAATATTAGCAAATACCCTAACCGACTTACCTCCCAGAGAGCCCGCGTAATTTCTGGAAAATTCGGTGTTGCCATGCATAGAAACGTTCGATCCGTGAGCGAACACGGCACCTGCGGGGAGGATGTTCCAACGCGAACGAAATAAGGTTGTGATTAAGGGAGAATAGTAATGCTCTGACCACGGAGCTTGAAGGGCGTCAGGGTTTCGCTATGGCGACACGTGGACGATAAACACAAAGCAGATCCGAGCAACCGACTCTCTCGCCGCCTGCAATTCTGCCCGACCGTCAAAAGCACAGCACGAACGGCAAGCAGAGTTATCACGAAAGGAAGCCGACCGCAGTGGTGGGGCTTGTTCGTAAGATATATCACACGCTTACCGTGGGGATGTTACATAATGACAAACGCGATGCGGATCTTACAGCGACGATTCAGGTGCTTTATCTGAAGCGAGAGCGGTACGGACCGTTTGACAAGTGCCGGGCTGGCTACGCCTCCCGACGGGGAACACATCCAGTACTTCGAGAGTTACACACTGATCGTCAACGTCGATAATCATGGCGCGAGACCATGATCGAATACCAGACGTACCAACTATGATTTTTGAATACATCTCAGATGAGCTGAGAGTTGCGGCATGCACAAAGGTGTAGGCGTATGTAAGCCATTCAACCGCCAGCGAGATGGCCACACACTCGTGTATAGGAAATGACAAACTTGGAAATGCCCGGAATATTGGAAAATACCACCAGCTGCGCAAGGGCCGGGTGCACGGAATTAGCGCAACCTTCTACGGTGAAAGAAGTACTTACAAATAGCAGACGGTAACCTCTGTTCAAAATCACGACTTCGGGGCAGGTGTCGCGAGAAGATACTTGAGGTGTGCACTGATCAAATGCGGGGGTTTGACACCCGGGTGGATTGCGTTAACCGCACGAAATATACAGCACCCTTGCTACGGTGATCAAACCATAAGTGCGATGGGGTTAGCGAAGACGAGGTATCCATGCTTTGCCGCATCTAGTCAAGACACGATCTTCAACAAAGGGGTCGACGCTGGTAGTGTGACATTGCTGGGGCCGGGCAAGACACCTGTACCTTAACTCTACTGCAGAGCGCAGATCACATGAAACTGCGTAAAGCCAACGTCAACGTGAGCCTCACTGAAAATACGACAGGAGAAACGCAATGCCGTTCCGCACTATCCTTAGCAAATATTTCCACAATGAAAATATAATGTTCAAACGGATACGAGACAAACTGAAATATTGTCGGCCCTTCGACCCCTCCTGTCGGCTTTGCACCGGAATCCCCAGATACCTTAAGCAGCTTAACCCGTGGGAGGGACGGCAGACCACCCGCCTGAAATAGCGCAGATACTAAGCGCGTAAAGTGTATATACAGTGCTTGTCACTGTATTGCTACCTATACCGCAGGCGGACGGCATATGTAATCGTTCCCTCGCGGGTGTTCGTCACTGGGACTGGCCATGCCTCATTTCGCCCTGCCGGCTAAAACAAAATTGACTTGAAACTGCCATGAAGGGCGTTGTATACCAACTATTAGTTCCTATCCACCGGCTATGGCGTGAC
>JAXFYO010098572.1:0-10993 GCA_034768055.1 Saccharina latissima
TATGTTGGTATGCCGGCTCCGCGTTCAGGTCTCGGTACCCGTCCGGGCCACGGTGCCCCCTCCTGGAGGTCATGCCTTGAAAGCATGGTTCTACGAACCCCCCTATCACCAGGCATTAACAGAATGCCAACCGTTGGCGGGAGACGAGGAGTGGTGCCGTCGCTGCGGGCCATGGTCAAACGTGAGGGCGACCGCTCAACCCTGGGCCACGTTTGCGGAACACCTTGCTAGATAATCGTCGTGACCATACGCTCATGGACACTGCCGCGGCCACTTGAGCGGGAAATGGCACCCAAGCGTGACGCAGAGACCCCGCGTTGCTGACGGCCGCCCCGGCCATCATCTGCACGGTGACAGCCTTTCGCTAAACTCTCGTTGTGATAGAAACGAGAATGCGGAATGCCGCACTCTGTGGCTCGAGTGAACCTCCTAAATGGCGCACTGGGGGCTTCCGCTCCCGCTCCCGCTCCTGCTGCTGCTGTTTACTTCGACCGCAGTATCTTCGGTCGCCTTCGCCATGAACATCTCCTTCCCTGAACGAATTGGCCCAACGGGTCGGTTCAAGACGCAGGCGATGAGTGTTTCTCCCACTCCATAATTTTCCCATACATTGTGTTCATGGAGTACGCCGGGGCCACTTGAGAAGTAGTGGGTACCGAAGCGCACCGCAGGGATCCCACGTTGCCGACGGTCACCCCGGCCTTCGTCTGCATGGCGGCAGCCAAACGGTTTTCCAGCTGAGCTCTCGTCGTGGAAATCGTGAAGCTGGGCATGTTGAATACCGCACTCGCGTGAACCCTCCCAAATTGCGCACGGGGGGCTACCGCTCTCGCTCCTGCTGCTGNNTGCTGCTGCTGCTCCTGCTGCTTCGGCCGCGGTATCTTCTACCGACTTCTCCACGGACACCTTCTGTCCTGAAGAATGGGCCCACCAGGCCGGTTCCACCTATTAGTAGTATCAAAGAGAGGGGCGGGTGCGAGTGCCCACTCTCGTTCCATCCCGATTCTACCCCCTTTCTCTTATGTCGCCCACCCTCCACTCCGTTCACGAACACCTTGTACCATCCTTTTATTTCCCCGGCCACCTTCCATGACAGACCTCTTTCCGTCGTCCTGTTCTAGCCTTACTTCCCCCGCCACCACGTCCCACAATATGAGTTCCCCAAACCAGCGCTCCAACCCGTGCCGCTTATCACACAGGCTTATTGCCCCTACCTCCGCCCCTTTTCCCCAAACCACTTTTTTATCCCGGCTAACCGTTCCCTCCTCTCCCCCATCTAACGTTCTGGTCCCGGCTTCAGGATTCCATAGCCAACCGCCGTCGTCGAGGGAGCATCAGGTTATTATGAGGACCCCATCCTCCTCCGATGTGTATGCCCTGACTTGAGTGTGCCTCCCGTTGATATCTACGTAGTTCTCCTGCTGGTCTCGCCGACCCCTCCCCACCGCTAGGCTTCGATTAGTAGCGGCGAACCTCACACCTCTGGCCCGCACTCTCCGGATCCTGGGCGTGCAGTAAGTTGTTATGTCGGCTCTGCGTCCAGATCATGGCGCCCGTCCGGGCCACAGCACCTTCTCCTCGATGTAGTGCTGCCTACAGCCTTATCCCCGTCTTCAATAGAATGTCAACTCTTACTGAGAGACGAGGGGCGGTGCCGTCGCTGCAAGCCCTGGCCAAACACGAGGATGACCACTGAGCCCAGGGCTAGCGTTGCCGAACACCTTGCTAGGTACTAATGACCGTACTTGATGGCAGTCCCGTGTACTACTGTACCAGGTTTATAAACTAGAAATGTGACTGCAGCTGTGTGCGATGTGGTCCAGCATAATTGGCCGTCAGAAGCCGTGTTACCTTATTCACTCAGCAAACAAGGGATATACCCGGGATATCCTCTAATGACCACCCCCCCGTCCCGCCCCAACAACGAACCCATAGGCCTAAAAGGGCTTGAAGAACACGGCGAAGGAAAACACAGGAGCAGCGTGTGAACATTATCGACAGAGACATCACATTACACGCAATCACACAATCCTAATTTAACAATAACCAGTGTAGAACGACAAACGAAGACCGCAACTGCCTACATATTAACCTTAGGATTGCTGTCTCTTAGGCCCGACTGCCGTACTAGGCCGGTGACTGCGCCACTCGTAGTGCGCTCGAGTTTAGTAGTCCAACACGCCCCTCGGAAAACGACGCCACCCCGATAGAAGATACGCCGGGAACACCCGTTGCCACTTGAAGTCACCACCCTAGAAATTACAGAAACGCCGGTCCATCAAATGTGTTGCCGGTAGAAGCCGAACTGTTCCTCGGAATATCCTTGCACGTTGCAATGAGAGCATGTGGGTTAGGTCAGTTCGATTCTAGTCGATTGTCACTTTTCTAGGGAGAAACAGAGGCGACCATGGATTCCTCCACACTGATTCGAAGCGTGCGGCAAGGGGTGCGCCCCGTTGGTTAATGCCGAGACTGAGTAGAACTCTAACAGTGTGTACATGGTGTTGGTTAGCAGAGATAACCCACTGAGTTACTCAGAAGCTGACTGAGTAGTCCAGTAATAATATGTCACGCCTTCTACTCGGGAATTCCATGGTAGTTCCGTGGAAGCACAGCGTTACCATGGATTATTCCATGGCGACATCCATGTGGTTTCCATGGGACTTTCATGGAAGTGCTTTCCTCCATGAGGAGCAGTGCCCCTTTAGGGGTGGCGGCTCATTTTCTGAGCTCGCCTCACATGGGGAGCTCAATATTATACCGGAAACATCACTTGGAAGAAGTTTCTTCACGCAACCCGACCAATATGTGTATGCGCTGTATGCGCTAGTCTTAAACACAAAATACTAGTAAATGTATCGTACTCACCGGTGGTAGTTGCTCACTTGAGGAGTTTAACCGGTCGGAAAATATTAAAATTTTGACTTAAAAGGAAAAAAAGTGCAATCCATACCTATACCGCGGGATGAGTCTGAAAAATTCCATGGTGCTTCCGTGATGCCTTCATGGGGGTTTCCACATGGGAGTTACATTATGCTTCCGTGGGAGCACACTGCTTCCATGGAGACGCCGATGGGGACAAATATGGGAATACCATGAGACTTCCACGGAAGCACTTGCTTCCATGGTAGCACACAAAAACCAATGTATATATATATATATTCCTTGGGGACTTCCGCGGGGTTTTCATACATAGCGCTTCCCTGGAGACTTCCATGGAAATTTCATGGGGCTTCCATGGAAACACTTGCTTACTTCGGATACACTTTCTTCCATGGGGAATTCCATGTCGCTTCCATGAGACGCCCATTGTACTTTCATGAAAGCGCAGCTCCTTCATGGGGACTTCCATGGGACTTCCATGAGGAACCACTTGCTTTCATGGTGCTTCCATGAAAGGACAATTATTTCATGCACACCCTGTACAACTAAATAGCTGCCCATTTTCCATGGGACTTCCATGGCGCTTCCATAGAGACAATCGTGGGGACCCTCAATGGAAATTCCATGCAACTTGAATGGAAGCACTTGCTTGCTTCCATCGGGGCTTCCAGGGGACATCCATGAAAGCACACTTGTGTTACCGGGACTTCCATGGAAATTCCATGGAAGCATTTGCTTCCAAGGGGGCTTCTATAGGATTTCATTGCGCTTCGATGGAAGCACGGTGGTTCCTTTCATGTGGGCATCCACGTGAATTATGGCGCGTGCCACCGTAGGGTTAGCACCTATGGTAAAGAGTAAAGTGTACGAGGCTCCTCGCTTGAGGAGCTCTATACTACTAGTAAGTCACTCAGAAACTTATTTCGAAAACAATCTGAAAGTGCAACCCAATGAACAACCCCACAGCCTAAGCATGTCACGAACAACATTGTAAAGCACTACATATTCATAGTGATATTCCAACGATATTGGGGTAACAAGCATACTAATACTGTAGTCAGAAATATTTTGGCCAAAGAGTGCTGCCCCTATCATTGCACTATGAATAGTCTTGTA
Organism: Saccharina latissima; assembly: GCA_034768055.1. Lineage (NCBI taxonomy): Eukaryota > Phaeophyceae > Laminariales > Laminariaceae > Saccharina > Saccharina latissima. The sequence goes on from JAXFYO010098572.1 coordinate 4,000, forward strand.
TGGGACTTGCATGGGGGCCCCCATGGTGCTTCTTTGGTGCTTCTGTGGAGACTTCAACGGGGCTTTCCATGGGAATTCCATAGGGCTTCCATGGAAGCACTCGATTCCATGGGGGGAGCGTCCATGATGTTTCCATGGGACTTCCATGGGAGCACAGAGGAAAAACTTGATTCCATGGGAGTTTTATAGTATTTGCGTGAAACATTTTGCTTCCATGGGGACCACCATTATGATTGGACTTCCGCGGAAACGCCATGCTTCCATAGGAACTTCCATGATTTGTCCATGGGGCTTCCATGGGACTTCCATGATGCTTCCCCCGTGCCTCCATGGTGCTTCTATGGGACCTCCATGATTTTTCCATGGAAGCATGGTTCATCCATGGGACTTTCGTGGTGCTCCAATGCTTGTGCTTCCACGGCGCTTCCATGGTGCCTGCATGAAATGACCAGTAAACCACCATGATAAGCGCCACTGCATTACCGGTAGAAAAACTATAAGATGCTGTAGCTCTCGCTAGGAACTTGCGCTGATGGATATGTGTAACGGTCGTCAACTGTGTGCGTCGGTGAATGATGGACGGTAGCAGTTGTTGTGTTTCTTGTTGCCATACCTGCTACCTGGTACTCCTGCAGTCCATAGTCACAAGACAGGCACCATAATTTACTGCAATGCTGTAGTTCGTGGTTACAAGGCAGGCTCTAATACTATCATCGGGGAACAACAGGTTTTCTCTCGCCATCATACATGGCCCATAAGATAACTTCTGGCGTGAAATAATAAAAATAAAAATAACTCCGGCATCCATCAGCTCATACGTAGATCAGCCGACGAGCACCACCAAATTCGAGCATCGGCCACGGCCAGAGCTGTTGGTGTTGGAGTTGATGCAACCGAGACGCTGTCTTCAGCACACGAGGTCAGCAGAACACAGAAGGAAGCCCAGCGAGGGTTTCGCATCCGCGACAATGGGTGCGCACGGTATGGCTGGAGGTTGGCCTGATGCCTGGTGCTGTGCTGATGGGTGCTGTCCTGCCCGGTGCTTTCCTGGTGCAATGCTGCTGTACTGTTGTTGTACTGGAGTTTGGAAATTCAATAGGTTTGTTGTGTATGGGAGATCCGGTCATCGGATGGTACACGCACGAAAACTCGGGTACGCGAGGCTGTAAATGAGCTCCTATTTTCCGGCGCAGTCGGAAATCAACAAACTCGCTTTGTGCATCTTCGTCGATGCAGCACCATTTCGTGCAGAAGCGCGAAGGTAATGCTCAGAGACGGAAGAAATATACTTACTTCAATACAAGTAGCCTGGCTCGGTTGGGTTGTCTGATGCTGAAACATTCGAGCTCAAGGTCCCAACACGGCTCGGAGTGACCCAAGGATCCCTGGCCTTGCGGAAAGGGGTGCTAATACGTAGTCGATGTGGAAATTCGGCTTCAGGTTGCGACAATATCGTGGCCACGGTTATTCCCCATGGCGAGTAAACGGGTGAAGAGCTGCGCCAGTCACACTATCTAGTATTCCCATGGAACGTCCCATGGCATCCCATAAGGTGTCCTATGGAATGTCCCGGGGCATCCCATGGGATCAAATGTGTCCCATAGATGAGACTTGTCTCATGGGATCGTACACACCCCATAGGACCTCCCATGTAGATCTCCATGGAATTCATAGGCACAAGATATCGCATGGGACTTCCAATAAGACTTCCCCCGGGATCCCATGGGACAGCATGGGACAGCATGGGATCATATTGATTATCCCATGGACCCTCCTGTGGGATTCTTTTTATATGTTACTTACATCTCATGGGAGCCACAAGGGCTTTCCATGGGAATTTCTATATAATATTTTGTTAGATATATTTTGGGAAGTCCCATGGGAACCGTGATATGTTCCATGGGAAGACCCACGGTATGTCCCACGGGAACTCATAGGGTGTACAATTAATTCCATGGAAAGTCGCATGGGAAGTCCAGGATGTGGCATGGGTAGCATGGGGCCGTGCGCTGGAGGATGACACACCAGGCTATCTCATCGAAACGGTGCCCATTATTTGGAACTTTAACATTCGCGAATATGTAAACCTTAACCCATGTCTCTAACCCTAGAACACCCCAGAAAATGCGTTGGGGGGTGACACACCAGGCTAGACGACGTTCAAGGGTGGCGTGTCGACCTAGACTGCATTGGAAGAGCCTGGCGACACCTCTAGCGCAGCCTACACAAGCTATACTAATGATGATGTGCTGGTGTGGTTCGTTTTTTTTGCTAGCCAAACAAATCCCAACCTTTTCCCACTTGCTCCTGTAATATTTAAACTATAACCGTAATCCTAAACTCTAAAACAAAACTGACGTTGGAGGGTGACACACCAGGTAGCGTTCGAGGGTGGCGTATCAACTTAGACTGCTGGAGGAGCTTGGTACTACTTCTAGCGTAGCCTAGCGCAGCCTGCACAGGATAAAACGGCGATAATAAAGTGCTTGTGGTGGTGTTTATTCTGTAGTTTGCACCGTTCACGGCACATTCAATTTGTGGACATAAATCGAATGGAAAGTCCCATGGGGCGCATTGCGCTTGCCATAGGACTTCCAATGGTCTGAAAGTTTACTTCCCATGGTTGGAATTGTCATTTTATTTTTCATGGAATGCATTGCACTTCTCGTGGGATCCCATGGGATTTCCCCTAGGACTTCCCATGGGGTGCAGTGTATCCCTATGGGACGTCCTATGGGGTCCTATGGTAAGTGGAAGTCCCCTGATACCGCACCTGGGACGTAGTGTGTTTCCCGTGGGATTTACCTTCCCATGAGACTTTATAGGATTTTCCATGGAAAGTATGGGATCCCATGGGCTGTTCCATGGGAAGTCCCATGAGACGCTCCATAGAACGCATCGTGGTACCTATAGGATGTCCCATGGACTGTCACATTAGATGAACCGTGCTTCCCACGGGATGAATCGATTTTCTCATGATGCATCCTATGGGGCATTCCATGGCAGGCATCGTGCTCCCCATGAGAAGCACCGAGTTTTCCACAAGCAACTCTCCACGGGACGTCCCATAATAGGACTTGACGCCTCTTGTCGTCTCCCATGGAACGTCTCTTTAAAGGCATTGTGAGAAGGTTCCATGGGAGCCCACGGGACGTCCCATGGAATGCATCGTGCTCCCCATGAGATGCACTGAACCTCCCACATGCGACTTCCCATGGGGTATCCCATAGGATTTGAGACCTCCAAGGGAAACGCCCAGGGAAGGCCCATGAGTCTTCCTACAGCACTCATCTTTGTGCCCATACGACTTCCCATAGGACGTCCCCATGCGATTACCCATGGGGTGCATCGGGCGTCCAATGGGACGTCCCCTGGGTCTTGTTACCTCCCACGGCAAGGTCCATAGGAAAGCCCCTGGAAAGACCCATGGGATCCAACATCAAGCTTCATGGGAAGTCTATACGCTCCGTTATACCGGTACGCCCCATGCGATTCCGTGGGGCTTCCCACGGGAGGTAACAAACTCCACGGGAAATCCTATGGGTAGTCTTCCATGGGACGTTCGATATGATGTCCCATGGAAGACGCCCCATGGGATCCAACGGGACTTCCCATGGGGCTCCACACGGAACTTATGCGCACTCACGGGAAATATTGCGGGACGCCCTATAGGAAATCCCATATGAAAAAGCGTGTGAGATGTACCATGGAAAACATTGGGAAGTATCCCGAAAAATCCCATACTAAAATCGGGATCGACAAAAATGGAGACCGCGAATGCAAGGAGGTGGCTCCATGAGTTAGAGCCTTAAACCTCCTGGAGTATGAGTGACCCCCCCACCATTGTACTTTTTTTTACAGTGTACGACGAATACGCTCGAAGAAGGCTTCGCGCATGTTACAGGACGGGGAATGCCGATTCGGTCACCTATGCATAGCATTGTTCCAGCTGCGCGCATGGTCTACTATAAGTATACTCGACTCCCGCCGTCCGTCGCTGTACCTATTACCTATTACGCGGATCTCATCGTTGTGGCTGCAACGAATGCATGGCTCCACTGCTTTTGAAGTACCTTTGTTAGCTGTTGTCACACTGAAACGCAGTGGTGGATCTATGTCGATTTGCTGGTGCGGGTGCTTCACGGTCATTGCCAACGCGGTTGCATAACACCAACAGTTGCCACACTGATACCACTGACAAGGCTGTGACATGTATAGCTGCGGTAGTTTTACCACTATGGTGGCCTGACGCTGCGGCGTAATGATTGCAGCTGAAATAATAATTTGCTGTTAACGCGGTGTCACAGCCGCGGTGGGTACAGAGCATTGACTACAGTCTCGATGATAGCCAACGTAGCGCCGGAGGAAAAAAACCACAGGCCCTCAGAGAATTTGCGACACTAGCCGTTTTACGGTCAATACACTATATATAATCTTACGGGTAGGGGGCGATTGCGGTGGCCAGTGAGGTGATCACAGTCAAGGGTTGGGACATGAAATTAGCAAAACCGTAGTATATATAAGACCACCGCTGGTGCCCTTGCACGGGGCCCTGATCAAACGCGCGACGGCGCCTCTAAGCGGACGTGAACATATTACTGTAGTTGAATACGCGACTATCATCGATTTGCCACTATCGACGGGCCTTCGCCGCGTGCACGATGAAAATAAAGTTTGGGTGGGATCATGGACCCCAGTCTAGTAGGCAATATAGAGTACAAGATAACAACGAAGCATGGGTAGGCCAACCGGCTGGGGAAGGAGGCCTCGTCTAACCCAATATTTCGTACGTACTTTAAATGATAGGTGAAGGCGCAGAATACTATTAATACAGCGTATCCCATGGGGCGTTCGGTTCATATGTGAAGTAGGACGGAATTTCCATGGGGGAACACAATAATAGTATCAACAGAATATCCCCTGGAAAATCCCATGGGATTCCATGAGAACTTCCCGTGGGAAAATGCGTATTCCATGGGATAACTGTAATCCCATGGGATAATTATTATCCCATGGGACCTTCCATGGCAAAGAAGTATAGCGTGAAACGCTCGGCTCGCCGGAACGGCTCTCCGTACATCATCGTTATTTGCCATACAATATACGGTAATATGTGCTGACCTACAATAGTTCAAAACCACGAGTGAGCCCTGCTGTTACCATAGGGATTGATTGCACCTTCGCACATATCTGTCACTGACGGGGCATCTCAACCATTCCAGCAACCATTGCAGCCCAAACAAACTGCCCAACACATTTTTTCGTCCGGTGTAGTATTTTACAAGAGAACTCGTTATAATCCTACGAAGTATATAGCCCGTGACATTGTGTATCGAGCTCACCTACATTGTTTTTGTTTGTCGGAGATCAGGTATGGAGCTCCTCAAGTTAGACGTCTCATAACTTTTATTACTACTACTGTAGTAGGTGATATATCTACCGTACGTAGCACGCGTCGAATGAGCACATAGTAAGCAGATATCGTTGGACAGACACCCTACAACTCATGTCATGCCAGCACCCAGTAGTACTGGTAGCGAGGACAACGGTCAAGTAAATGCAACATTACTGGAGGCAGCCTAAGTCTTCATAACTTGTCGCTCAGTACATAAAAATAACCAAAATGCTGTAGTCACGCAGATCATTGACGCCAAACAGTTCGGGCAGCTTTGTACGCGGAGAAGGCACGCCACGCCTTATATAAGACCCAAATTGGTTTTATTCGAAATCGTACTGACGGTTGTGCGGATTCAAGAGTCTGTTTTGTTTCGAGAGCCTCGCGTCGTTCAGCCACCGCGATATGATTATCCAACAGAAGCGGTCAGGCGAACACTGCCTATCGCATCGCAAACAACCAGACCAGACGATTGGCCAACAGAGCTCCGCCAACGAAAACCATCTGCTATGCACGTAGACTACAGGAGCGACCCTATGGATTTTGGACTGGGGACATCCATCCTCTGCACCTCGACCAAAACAAGAAGGCGGACTCTCCGTCCCCGAAATATCCTGACAATGAACGCTTCTACGGGAAACCGTAGCACCATACGATGCAGGAGTGGTCATCGCCCTTACGTGCCATTGGCTCAGATACTGACGAGCGTGCACGAAAGGAAATGGCCTCGTCCGCCATGCCAGGAAATCTCTAAGGCAAAATAATAGAGTGCACCGAATACATCGCCAAGACCTCCTAACGTGAAATGACATCAGTACCTCACCTGCAACAATCCCCCATGCCGATGAAGAGGCCCGCAGAAGACATCGACGCTCTCCGCGAATCTCAATCCGCACAAACCTTACACATATCTTGCTATTAATAGGAAAACCCGCAAAATATACGCGGAGAAGAAAATCCGAACAGAGACCAGTGAAGATTCAATCCGAACATAAAATACCCCCCCAAAAAAGAGAGCCTTCAATCCTGAGGAAGATAGTGCGTATCCACCACAGTGTTGTAAGTACAAAACCTGACAAATCTCTCGCTATGAGAATCCGAAAATATACAGTTCGTATCCGAACCCGAAGAACAAATCCGGAACAGGGAACTTGCGATTCATTCGGACGGTGAGCCCCGAAGAAAGCCGATCTCCAATCCTTAAAATATAATGTATCCACGAAAAGCGAACGCCTAAACCTGACCCAGAAGACCTTCAACCCGAAACCTTAGATACCCTGCGAAAATCCGACCTCGGACATGCGGTTTTCTCGGAATTATGCCGAACACGTTCCGATCATACTATTGTAGATGATCGATGATCACTCACATGATAAAAATGAGGATGTGTACCAGGTATCGGCACGGCTGTCCACGGGTCGGGTCAAACCTCGGGGGTCGGGTCACCTAACCCGACCCTGACCCGACGCGTGACATTTTGAAGACCTTCTGAACCGACCCGACCCGACGCGACCCGACCCGACCCGGCCCCGGCCCCCCCCCCCCCGCCCCCCCCGCCCCCCCCCCCCCCCCCCCCGACCCGCGCCCCCCCCCCCCCCC
>JAXFYO010099748.1:0-10013 GCA_034768055.1 Saccharina latissima
AAAAAAATACGAAGCTGTTGTAGCGACTGGCTTGGAGAAAATGCGTATTGTAGGTACTACTGGAAGCTATAGCATGCACTACACAGAACGACATGTGTTGACCTCGACACCAACAAAACGCCAAAAAACGCTTGCCATGCCGTACCTGATCGCACAGACACATCTTCACGAGAGAATGGCTTACAGGCTCCAGGTTTGAGATGCGCCGCAGTCCGCAGTCAATGACTGCGTGCAAGCCGGTCCAGGCACAGGACAGGGAACAGGGGACAGGGGANNGGGGTGAACGAAGAACGACATATTCCTCTCATGAATCCCGCATGCTATATATTCGTGCGGAAGAACCACCGATCGAGGTCGGGCGCGGCTTCAACCCGCCGGCATATCAAATGCCATCCTCGCCCATTGAAGGGAGGGGCGCGAAAGCGATTGCCCCGCACCGGACGCCCACCCCCACGCAACGGAACGAGAGAGTCATCGCAAAAGGCGTGTTGGCGGAAGCGTTCGAGAAATCGTCCCGCTTTTGTACCGCCTTTTTTAAGGTTTCTCTCTCCGCGCCCACCCTCTCCACCGCCCGGGTTTCGTTCCTGTTTTTTTTGTGACGATCCTGTGGATTATCCGCACTCTGCAGCGGTTGCGTTCGAAAAAAATCGAGAGTTGACGCGCCCAGCGTTGATCATAGCCCGTGAAAATACACAGAAGTAGAAGTGCCCACGGCGAGACATCGGGCTAGCAACTTTGAGCATCGACACAGAGCAAGGGGGTAGAGGGGGCAGGGAAAGAAAGCGCTCGCGTGGTCGTATTAATCACGATTTTTTTCGCCGGCTCGGCCATTGCATCGCTCACGCGTTAAGGACCGCAGACTGGTGCAGCGCTCGAGACCTCCAAGCTCGGCGACGGCGCCGAATATCATCTCCAACTCCTCCAGCTTCTCGAGAGCCTCCTCTCCCGTGGCCGCCACCTGGAAGGGCGATAGGCAGAGAGCGGGTCGTCGTTTGCGCGGGTCCCGAACAGACGAAAAGCAGCACACACTCCGAGTGAGGGTGCTTTGTGCTTCAGGACTCTCAGGACCCAAACGGTGGCTTATCTTCGAACCGTTGGCTGAAGACGAAAAAAAACGGTCTCTCACAAACGATGAACAGTGCGGAAAATGGAGGGGAGAAAGGCAACATCGGAGGTAGCAGCAGCAGCAGCAGNNAGCAGCAGCACAGCAGCAGCAGAATTTCGATCGTGATCTGGAACTACCACGGAACGGCGAAGATACGAAAACTTCTAATAGTCGAAAGGGCGGCTCCGTCACTGCATCAAAAGTGGCGTTTTTCTGTTCGCGAACGGCGGACACACACACATGACAATGAAACCACACTACGTATTTCCGGAGAGGTCCAGCATGCAGCCTTCCGTTGGCCACCTATTAGTTGTCATAGACTGACTGGCACCCGTTGGCAAGACAAAGTTAACGTCACAGCAGTTGATTGACATGGCACGCCAGGCACATGCATGCGCAGCACACTCGGCGCGACGAAAGCGTCGTACGCTCGGTAGTCCGTGTGCATCTTACGAGCCGGAGCGCAAAAACACGTGTATACGAATCGCGACTCCCCCCTCCCCCCCCACCAACACGAAGGGTTTCCTGAGCAATATCGAAAATAATCGCGCAAGTGTATATGCCCCAAGGAAACGGTACGGCCGTTCCAGGTATGACGCCGTGAGTTACAATTGTTGATAACTGATAACCCGCTCCGTTGAACCGCACCAACAGCAGGCACAACCTCAATCGCGCAGATTGCTCCGCCAACGGTGCGACGAGCCTTGCTCAGACCGTTCGATTCACACAAAGACGGCCTCACGTATAGACCACGTATTTATGTATTTATACGTACCATACCTACCAGTATACTGCTGTGTATCACCTGGTGTACAGCAGTACAGCAGTAGTAGAGCAGGACTCTGCTACTGTCTGTATGTACGGCATCTCCTGGTACCAGGTAGTTCAGTACGTACAGCAAAACTACAGGTGTGTACCATACACTCCGGGTACACTGGGAACAAAACTACAGATACTCCCGGTGTACTCCATACTCCGGGTGCACCGGGAGCATTGGGAGTAATTAGTACTGTGATTACTCGCAGCACCAGCAGTATCCGCAGTACAGAACCCCAGTATACTGCCAATACTGGCAGTATCCGCCCAAATTACTGCAACTATCTCCAGTACCCGCAGTATCGAACCCCAAAATCTTGAAATCTTGAAGTACAGGCAGTGTCGGCAGTGCAGCACCCCGAAATACTGGGAAGTATTTGGGAGCATTTCGTGTTGGGAGCATTTCGTACTGCAAGTACTGCCAGTGTGAGCTGCACTACCGGGCTAAATACCGCCAGTACTGGATACTGGGTACTGCCAGTATTCGCGATGCTAATAAACTTCAAAATACTGCGAGTACGGGCAGAAGAGACTACCAGGTCGTACGTACGTATGTATACGTATCTGCTACGTACTGTACCGAACACCTATTAATAATAAGAAACAGGAGAGCTGATCCAGGATGGGTTTCTTATTTGAGAAGGGGTGTGTTCGTGTGTTCTACAATAAATTCAGCATAAACGACAACCGGATTTCTTATGTTTCCTGTAAAAAAAAAAAATCTCAGCCTGCCTTTCTTATTCGGTGTGCTGTGGTCCATTTGTACTGGAAGTCAAATCGTCAAAAAATCGTGGTTTGAATTTTACAAGCCAAGTCTGTCCAGAAGGGCCAAATATGGAGTGTGCAATATGCGATACGCAGCCTCCTACGAGTGGAATACGAATGCGAACGCCACCCTGAGCTTGCTACCTCTCAACCCTACTACTGTCTTCCATGAGATTGGCGTAGCGATGTCTTAGCTCTGAGCTCAGTAGAGGTACTTGTACATCTAATAGCAGGCTCTACGTAGTCAACTGCAGCAGGTTCGGTGTGCGGCAGGTGAGAGAGAGAGAGAGAGTGTGCTCACAATCATGGCAGGGGATAGCCGACGTGTCTTGGTCGGGGAGTGCGGGGACGGCCGCAAATCATGGTCTAGCAGCTCATCAGCAGGCTCCAGAAGCTGCGCCATTTGTATCTGGTGGATCCGGCCGGGTGCTCTGTGCGAGGTGCGATGGGTAAGTTCTTGGCTCGAATTGCTTTGCACAAGAAGAAGCAGAATAGTGGTCGTTATCGATCTCGCCGCATACTTCACCTTGACCAATTGACAATTGACTAAAAGCATTCGACCAATCAATATGCTTTTTGGACGGTTTCAGAATTTCAGTGTCAATTTTGAATTTCGATGACGACGAAAAGATGCGAAGTGCGAAGTGAGAAAGTGCGCAAAGCGCGCCAAGCCGAGGGTCAAGTGCCAAGCGCCCACGGGTGTGTTTCGGTCGTTGACGTTCCTTGCGTCCTCCACATTCCGGGGATTGCAGGCTCGTCTTCTCTTTTTATTTCCCTTCGACGAGTATAGGCACCGTCTGTTCCTGGGTCGGCGGAGTCGAAAACGTACTCTGTACGTACGTACGTACGCCATCGCGGCTTCACGACATGTTTTCTGTCGCTTGTCGTAGAGCTACGATTTGACGTTTGCCTTCGCTTGCAGTGTCAGCAGCGAATACGTCGCACGTCATATATACTCGGCATCATACCGGCGATGGATGGTGCGAAAGTGTAGTGCTATACGTACACGTACTGTAAGTAGGAGCTCCCGATGTCCCTGTACAGTATCGCCACCGACTTGTTCGCGGATATCGACAAGGTTAGAGCTGCAGGGCCCGACCCCATAATCCCGTCTAAGACGAAGCAGTCGCGATTGGTAGATGACGGGCTAGGCGGCCGACGCCATTTCATTAGCGAAGCAGGGCTGCCTCAAGTTCGTGACAGACGGCAGAATGACAAGACCGAACGAACATCGACATTGGAGCTGCTGGAGGGTTGCTTGCACGACATTCACGAGGTACGACACATTTACATAACCCAATGCAGCGAAGGGCGCAACCTCCAAACTATACGTAGTACGTACCGGTGTAGAGCTAAAATAGAGCTACGTGTACGTATGTACGTAGTTGGCGAGAGTCCTCTTCTGAAGATTGCTACGAGTACGACACGTAAAATATAATGCCTGTGAGATGTCACTTCCATATACTACGTGATGAGTTGTTGGACCCACTGATGCGGTGATACTGTAGCTCTACGGCAAACCCCCCCGGAACTCGGATTTTCTCCCTTACAGTAACTTGGCTCGGCTCGCTTTCAGATCCGCTGCGGAGCAAGGCCCACGCCCATGGCCGAGACGAAACACAGCTGGTAAGCAAGTAGAACCGTTGTCACTGAGCTAGCGTGTCGGTTGGATCTTCCACGGGGTTCCTATTTTAGTTTTGTGCCCTGTGCGAAATTGCAACAACAACTCGCGGCGTTCTCGTCAATGTTCATGCAGACCGAAAATGCTTCATTCACGTGACGGTGACGCTTTTTGGATTGCCGTGCTCTTCGCGCTGTTTCTGTTTTCTGGTAATTTATCATGAATCCATGTGTGGCGCCCAGGTTGAAGATTAGTACCCGTCTGGCCGGAAGTTTAAGGATCGTTAGGGTACTACTGTAATACGAATACCCAAACTGGTCCTTAGATTTACGCACAAAGATGCATACAGCAGTCGGCACCACGCCGCTCCTGTTTTGAAGGAATACAATAGTTCACGACCAGCCAGGGATAAGCACGACGTTTCGCTGCGTTTGTATGTGATTTCTTAATTTCGGACCGCCGACATGCTCCACCTCGTGATGGAGCATGCCCTGTTCTCCTTTGCAAGCGAACCCATGCGACGATCTGACGACTCGATTGAGCCTTCACACATACACACACCCGCCGATTGCCCCCCCCTAACCCGTAACGAGAGCAGCGAAGGACAATGGTGTCCACTCGACGACAGCGACGGCACATCCTCGTCATCAAGTTCTGAGACATCCCGCACATGGGGCGAGCCGATCCATCAGGACATCAATAATGCCGAGGGCGGCACTTTGGGCCCAGCAACTGATGGAGGTGTCTGCGTCGTCGCTAATGGGGGTCGTAGAAAAGCCGCCATCGACTCGTTTGTTGGAGGTCCCACAGCAAAACTGTGCGCTTCGAGCGGAGGGAAAAACGCGAGATCTGGGCCGACGACAGCAACCCGCACTTCAACGATACCCCATGAGAGTGGCACGATCGACGCATCGCTAGGACGTGCATCTCCACACGTGTTGTCTAACGACACGTACTCCGCAACTGACAAATGTGGGTGCGGCAGTATTCCCGAAAAAAACGCGAGTCGTTTCGATAGGGCGTGAAACTGACCAGCATGACTGTAGCCCATATAGCTGAAATATGGGATGAATGCTGATTTTCTGACGATGAAATCCACGTTTCGTCTCAACTCTGGCCTCTAAGAATCAGCTGCAAAGCACCTTCCAGGCCAAACCTTCACTATCGTTGTTCTTCTGAGCCTATGTATTTACAACATCTGCCGCCGACCACCATCTGTCTGTCCTTGCCAGGCGTGGAAACATCTCACTGTACCGGCACTGATGCTGCCGCCACTGAGAGCTATGCCGACTTCGAACGCGAGATCACCGAATGGAGCATATCACCAGCGGGGGTGGGAGGGGGCCAGCGTGTTCGTACCAACATGGCCGCTTATTTGTCCGTAAAGTGAGAAATCATCGTCCATTCCGAATTAACCAAATGTAAAATAGCCAAATGTATAGTAACCAAAAGTATAGAAGGTGGAGGTGGTCTGCGGTTGGTGTCCATGTCATTCTATTTGCAATTGACAGTCTTCGCGATTCTCATGGTGAAGTGCGAGGAGGCTTTAAACATGCCGGGGCATAGCGGAACGAAATGTCCGGCATGCACAAGCAAGCTGGCACACTTGTGTGCAGAGACGATCACTCCGAGTACAGTCTGTTGTTTTACAATTGCGCCATGTTTACTTTAGTTGAAAACTCGAAATAAGTTCGATGTCGTTGGTGCAAAACGCCTGAGCGTGCGCACGCTGTTGGTGTTTTTCTTCGCTTTCAACGATGCTCAATTCCGCTTTCGTGCGATATCCGTGGCGACACCCCCCCCTGCTGCCATCCCTGTACGCCCTTCCTCCTCCTAATTCCGGGTACCGTATCACCAATAAAGGTATCTATGCCGTAAACTGGACGCAATGCCGCCTTCAGCAGTCGTGTGCCACCTACGACGAGAAGTCGTTCGACGGATAGACCTCCTGGCCACCGGAACAGACCCACACGCTGATGGTGACGCAACCAAAGTGATCGCAAGCAAGCCGCATAGCGAACGCAACGATTTCGTTTCAAGTGGCGACGGAAATCTCCAGGTCGCGGGTCATCGCACCGACGACAACATCGCGCCCCTGCTCGGGAACAGACCGGAAATCTCTGAGTCGTTATCTGGCCGGGTCGCTTCGTATCGGGGCCCTCCAGCTAACCGAGCGAGTGCAGATTTTGTGGCGGTGGATCCAACCCGGAAAACGTTAGGAAGGTCGATTCTGGCCGGTCGACAGTTTCCCGGTTTGAAAGGTGTCGCCCCCGCGCCTAGCTTTGGTGACTTGTGCACGACAGCAACAAAATTACCGGGAGGGGGACCGGAGGCTAGGGGGAGAATTGGGGGAGAAGCGCCATCATCGTGTTTAAAGCGCTTGGCACGGCAGTCTCCACCTGTTCACTTGGACAAAGGATGCGAATCCGCGTCTAACCCGACTGGAGGACCAAGGGCCAGGGCGGTGCGATTTTTGCTGGAGGCGGATGGCGGCAAAAGTTTCCCACCCTCGGTGGGGGGGGGCATTGGGCCACCGGCGCAGGTGGAAATAGCGGAAATCGAAGTGGCAGACCCAAGAAATGTCGAGCGGTTGTGGACTTGCGTCGTTTGTGGTAAGAACAACGAGGAGGGTGAAGCATCGTGCACGATCTGCGGAAAGCGTCAGCATGGCCGATGCGTCGCCCAGGCGCACTTGGGTGGAAGAGCGGAGGAGAAAGACCCTGGGGTTTTCCGAGGAGCACCTAAAACTTTGCATTTGCAACAACAGCGGCCAGAAAATAGACAGGAGAGTGTGCATCTTATATCTAGCGGTAGACAAACGGGAATACGTTTAGGTGGCGCGTTAGGAAGAACAGGTAGTGTGAGGGAGACTTCAAGGAAATCTGGCGGGAACTACGACGCTTCTTCCTTTGCTAAAATGAGGCGGGAAACCGAACCCGCTGTGAGGGCAAGGCTTGGTCTGACCGGGGAAATCAAGTCCTTACTCTCGGTGATTCGGCGAAATGCTTGAGTTAGTGTACGGATGAGCAGTACGTAGGCAACGGCAGCAACGCTGTCAAATTGGGCGGGTGGACGTGTTGCCGCAAGCCACGCACGAAAAGTTTGCAGAGAGACGAATGCGCCCCTATCGCAGCGGTGGTATACGATAGCAGGCGATGTCACTTTAGCGTACGATGCGCTCGCGAGGGTACGGCGTCTTGGCCGCTACGTAACTTGGCTAAAGACGACTGCTGGTTGTACTTTTGGATAATATTATGTCCTTTGGACACTTGTCGAAGTTTATTCCCTTCCGACGCGAGATAATCCACCAAGCCGATGCGATCACTGACGATCAATGTAAACGGCGGCGGAAATCACTCTGTGCGATTTTCGGGCTACCACAACTAAGCACCAGGAGAAGACCAGAAAAATGAACAACATGGTTGTATCGAGTCACCCTTGAACCCATATATTGCTGGTACCGGGAGGCGAGATAATTTTCTGTATAAAGACGCGGTGGCGGGTACTAAACTCTTCAAAAACGTGCGTCGAGAGTAAGCCCGACTCGGTAGTGCAATGACAAGCAGCTACAATGAACCTAGAAACAAGCCCCCCCAGTCCCAAGCCGCGCGCCGTACACGGCGGCCCTCGCTTGCAGATCCCCAGGCCCGAAAAAATACCAGGTAGCACAGACCAAACGTTGAACGTTACAGCCGTCTGGCTGGTCTCTCTTTTCAAATTCTGCTAAATTAACACCGGCAACGACTGGAGGCGTGAAACACTTCCTGCGGATGACGCGGATGGCATCGTATAAGGTTTACAGTGTGAAGACAACCCCCAACTCGGCGCCTCTATGGTGTCTCTAGGCCCCGACACTATAGTCTCCCACCATCAAGACCATCAACCCGTCGACAGCAGGCCGTTTTAGTCTCCAGTCACCAAGGCTACATCGGTCCATACCCATAGTAGGCCGCTGCGTGCACCAGGCCACCAAGGTTATCGAACCGATGGGACACCGGACAAAAACTGCGCCATCAAAAATAAGTCAAGACAACACTGCCCCAACAAAAACTAAATAAACTATTTCTAGTGACGTTTTGTGGCCGCGAGAGTCAGCCACACCCCCAAGGGTCGATATCGGCGAATTCCACACCAACTACCGAAACACGTGTTATACCACGTGATCAACATCACAAATCGGGTTGTTTGCTGGCGCCCGAACATGCCACGTACAAAACTGCCAGGGCTGCGAGCACGAGCACCGCCAGCACGGGCACGAAGGTCGATGTAGAAACCGCCCTTCCTGTCGCGTTGCTTTTCGTGCTGAATTCTGACATGACAGGGGTGGCGACCAAGAGGAGGGGGGGGTGGAAGGAAAGATGGGCAAGGATAGGTACACATGTGCTGTTAGTGATGAGAGAATACTGAGGAATGGATTCCCCTGCACACCGCCAGGAGACTGACTACGCGTTGCCGTAGGTTTTTTTTTGGGAACGAAAACGATATTAGCTGGCAATGCGGACACTTCCGTTGGTGGTGACGGTGGTGGTGTTTTAATATAGGGAGCCGTTACGTAATCATCTTGAGATGTTCGGCCGTGAAGGCTCATTTTCGGTTATTCATACAACACAACATTATTCGCACATGTCGCGTGTCACTTGGAGGCTACGCTCGGTGTCGATAGAAGAACCTGCGTGCGTGAGCGCTAATCGATGAACGTTGAGAGCGTTGAACCCAAAGCGCGACAAAAAGATGAAGGCACGGAGTGGGAGAGGTCTGGGAGAGAGGAGGCCTGTCCTGTGACCCCGAGTCGGCGTACGTTGGTATTCTTCCCAACTCGATTACCAAGTAGGCTGTCCAAAACAAAAGGGTGAGGTATAGTGTACTGTCATAAAGGGGTCAACAGGCATATCATTTTCCTCACAGCAAATGTTTTCAAGCAGTTCAGAGTCAACCTTTTGACACACCGACCGCGCAGTTTATGCAAGGCCGATTCATCAGCACCAAGGAAGTGACGCGCCGTCACCCTGTCAACACCATCAGGTATAGATCTAGTTGATCAGCTGTGTTGGAATGCCGTGGTGTAGGTTGTCTCTTGAAAAGACTTGCAGAAGGCTTTATTTGGGTTGTTCAAGAGAATAGAAGAGAGAGATGTTTTGGAAAGGTGGGGCACATTTTGTGGCCAAAGTGCTCAAATAACAGTTGTGGTGGAGAGTTGGGAGAGTGGGCTCGAGGGAGACGAAGCCTTTGCTCGCAACCCTGGCTCGATCACCGTGATATAAGTTGGACAGGACCTGTGACATGACCTTCTGGCAAGACCCTGCTCCATACTTAGAACGAGCATGTTCCAGTAACCTACGGCAGTATTCTTCGATATTTCCAACGACCCGTGGTCACCTATCCTACTGACAACCTCACCGCATTTCGTCGTAGCTGTTCCGATATCATAATAGCATGAAAAGCACACACACAGACTTCCAAGTATTCATAAGCGCGCAACTCTTCGGTAACCCATGCCGGCTTTAAAAAAGCGACACAAATTCTTGAAAACTATTTTTCAAGTGATTATTTTGGTCTATTTTCAAGTGATATTTTGAGTGTGATTTTTTTGCGTACGCTTTCTTGAACGCGCTTTTTTTAGTGCGCTTTTGAAAATCAATAGAAAGTTCGAGTGCTCTAAGCTGAGACCTATCTACCTACGACCACTCATCGGTGCCTGGGACCATG
>JAXFYO010099845.1:0-12777 GCA_034768055.1 Saccharina latissima
TGCTGTTTTATTTTATTTAAAATATATCCGCAATACATTTCAGGGTTTTGATTCGTTCGTTTGTTTTAGCGCTGGCACACAGCGAATCGGTGGAGTCTGGGATACGTTAGCAAAACTGACGGTTTAAATATCCTACTGAAAAGACATGATCAGACTAAGACACGCAATCATATAAAGATCCGGCATGGCGCTTCGATATATGACGGACACTTAATATACTTTGCCAAAAGACTATCACTCGGTAATTCGAGAATTAAAAGATTAAATAGGTTATTAAAGTCCCAAGATCACAGATGCAAAATTTGTGGCCAAGTCTTCCTCCCAACGGATGTATTGGAACTTCACCATGTTGTCCCAAAACGTCTATGCCAAGGGGGAGAAACAAAGCAACAATTGCAATGGGTTCACGGGCACTGCCATGACCAGGTTCATTCTGTTTAGATTACAGATGTGAATCTCTGCTCGGTAGGAGCCGTATGAATGGAGACATTCACGTACGGTTCTGGAGTAGCAGGATATATGGTAACATATACTTGACTATAAGCTCATCACATCCTGGAGCTGGAAAAGGTTCCAAGGGTTCGGCTGTTCGCCGACGAAAGTGGTACGTGAGTTGGGTTTAGAACGTCGTGAGACAGTTTGGTCCCTATCTTCTGTGGGTGTTTGAAAATTCCGAGGACTAGACCTTAGTACGAGAGGACCGGGAAAACTCGATCCCTTGTGTTCCGGTTGTTCCCCAAGGGGCAGCGCCGGGTAGCTACATCGAGAAGAGATAATCGACCATTAGGCGAGAAACTCGCCTCTAGTAAAGTTTTCGCAAGGGGGTGGAAGATTACCACTTAGATAGGCGGGAGGTGTAAGAGCTGTGAGGTTTTCAGCTGACCCGTACTAATCCCTAAATAAAATTTTTATTTACAGACTAAAGTTTAACAACTTTTCGGGCGTATAGCTCAGTTGGTTAGAGTGGTGGACTTTTAATCCGAGGGTCTTGGGTTCAACTCCCAATACGCCCAAATATGTTTAGGTTAAATTTGCTCGAAGGGGTACGTGTTTTATCAATTATTTTTATAATTAAAGCTGAACACGTACCCCTTCGAGCAATCTAACAATATGCCCTTAATAGGTTATTGGGGATATAACTCAGTTGGTAGAGTGTGTGCTTTGCAAGCATGAGGTCAAGAGTTCGAGTCTCTTTATCTCCTTTAAGGGAGCATAACTCAGTGGTAGAGTGTGTGCCTTACAAGCACGAAGTCGGGAGTTCGATCCTCTCTGCTCCCATTCAACGACAATCTTTAGAAAAATTTATTTATCGTTAAAGTGTCCCGTTATTCGATTTTTTACCCTTTTAAAAATGTTAGTTCAAGCTGCTAAACTTTTGGGTGCTGGTTTAGCTACTATTGGTTTAGCTGGAGCAGGTGTGGGTATTGGAACCGTATTTGGTGCTCTTGTTTTGGGTACCGCACGTAATCCTTCTCTGAAAGATGAGTTATTTAGAATTGCTATTTTAGGTTTCGCTTTAACCGAAGCGATTGCCTTATTTGCTTTAATGATGGCTTTCTTGATTCTATTTGCTCTGTAAGAAAATTCTCCAGTTGCAATTAAAAAAAATTATTATAGAGAGATATTGTAGGTTTTTTTAAGGCGGTGTAGTTCAGTGGTTAGAATGTTGGAATCATATCCCAAATGTCAAGGGTTCGAATCCCTTTCCCGTTAAATAAATTTAGTTTGTTAAAAAAAGTTAAATTTTTTATTGCGATTTTGGTGAAATTGGTAGACACGTCAGACTTAAAATCTGTTTCTATTTAAAGAGTATCGGTTCAAATCCGATAAGTCGCAAAATGGCGAGCGTAACTCAGTTGGTTAGAGTGTCAGGTTGTGGCTCTGAAAGACGGGGGTTCAAGTCCCCTCGCCCGCCTTGGCTAGATAGTATAAAGGTCTAATGCGGTGGGTTGCAAACCCATAAATGAGGGTTCAAGCCCCTCTCCGGCCTTCTTCAATAGCTCAGTTGGTAGAGCATGTGGCTGTTAACCATAAAGTCGTTGGTTCAAGTCCGACTTGGGGAGAGAAAAGATTACAAAGCAAATTTTAATTTTTATAGTTTGGATAGCTCAGTTGGTAGAGTGAAGGACTGAAAATCCTTAGGTCGTCGGTTCAAGCCCGATTCCAAACAAAAGCAATGCTTGCAAAGATAATCAATAAATTACGTAATGGGTATATGGTGTATCATTTTGGAGTATCTTTTAAGGAAGTACGTTTTTGTACTAAAGTTCTAGATATTTTATGGAAAGAAAATTTAATTAAGGGGTATACAAAAACAAATGAGGGTATCATCACAGTTTTTCTTAGGTATCATGATGGGTCTCCAATTTGTACTCGTCTTGTTATTATTTCTCGCCCACGTGATCGTATTTATCTTTCTTTAGTAGATCTTGCTCGTTTATCAAATGATTTCGGTGTTTTGATTTTATCTACAACAAAAGGGATTATGACTCATGAACAATGTATACGTAAAGGGGAGGGTGGTGAAATTTTAGCATACGCGTCATGACAATTCCAGTATTTCGATTACCTATAGGTGTTGGGTGTTCAAGTATTAATGGTAAAGTGAGTGTCTCAGGGTCTAAAGGAGTTGTAATTTTTGATTCAGTTAGTAACCTCCACAGAAAAGGTAATATGGTTCTTTTTTTACCTTATTTAACACCTTATGAAAGTTCTCTTTTTACCCAAGCTATTTTTGGGGTTGTTTTAGGATATACCATAGAACTAAAACTTAAAGGGATTGGTTACAGGGTACGCAAAGAAAAAGAAAAACTTATATTTTCGTTAGGTTACAGTAAGGCTGTTATAGTTGATATTCCTGTAGATGTTTCAGTAAATTTGGGCAAAAAAACATTTTCATTAATTTCTGCAAATTTAGGTGTTTTACAAAATTTTGCAAGTAGTATAAGAAGATATCGTTACCCTGACTCATATAAAGGGGCTGGGGTTTTATATGAAAATGAAATAATAGTGTGTAAGGAAGGTAAAAAAACTTAATGGTTAGAACAGATCATTCTCGTCTTTTTTCTTTTTTAATTGGATCTTCTGGATATTTAGTTCCTCGCCCTTTTAATGAGGATGTTCGAATTTCAAAGACAATGCACCCCTATCTTTTAGGGAAACGTAATATTTATTATTTTTATAATCTTGAAAAAAGTTTATATGGTATACGTGCAACTTTAGAAGTTTTAAAAAAAATAATATTGTCAGAGGGGAAAATTCTTTTTGTTAGTGATTCTCCTCTTTTAAAAATTTGTCTTTCTCACCAACCTAATATAAGTTATATAAAATGGAAACGTAGTTATTTAGCTAAATCAAAAGATGTTGATTTGGTGTTTTTAAGTGATATAGAAAAAGAAAATTTAGTGGAGGCCCATAGAAAAGGTTTGTTGTTGGTTGGGGTTGGGAGCCCTACTATGAGTAAAGTAGCTTATCCTTTTAATTTAAATATTGAATCCCCTTTGTTATCTTCTTGGTTTTTTAGTTTAATTTACATGACTTGTGTTAAAGGTAACCGTATGAAATCAACAACAAAAAGACATGTGTTTTCTAGTCTGTTGGGTAAGGCTCAGTTAAAAGAAGTAAAAAAAGAACCTAAAAATTCCCTTAAATTTAAAAGGGAAAGTAATAATAAATAATGCGATTTAAACATAGATATAAATCTTGTTTATGGTCTAGAACTGATATTTGGGGCGATTTGTTATCTAAAGAGAAAACGTTTCTTCGTCCTAAGTGGGATAGTATTATAGGAGTATTGGGTAGCCAAAAGCGTCGTCATCGACCTCTTGCCAATATAAATAGGTACCGTCATCCTTTATGTCACGATTATAATTTCCTTAAACCTCGTGTTCGACCAAATCAAACTTTTAAATATAATCGTATTAGTTATAGGAATACTTTGTCTATTTTATTATGTATAAGACGTTTTTACGGGGATTTAAGCCATAAAGCGTTTAAAAATTTGTGTAAACCGTTAGTAGCTTTAAAGAACCCATCTCAAAAATTAATTGGGTCTTTAGAAGGACGCTTGGATATTAGTTTATACCGTTTAGGTTTTTTCCATTCAATTTATTACAGTCGCCAGGCTATTCTTCATAGTAAGGTATTGGTAAATGGTAAAAAAATAGGGCATGGTGGGTTTACCCTTCAAAAAGGGGATTTTGTTGAATTTTGTCCGTCCCACCGTCCTGCTATTCGAGCTAGATTAGTGGCTCGTTATAAACGTTTCCGTTCTTTTCATGTAAGATTGGAGCGTTGGCGATTATCTAATAGGTTTAAGTTTGAACTTCATCTTCAACCAACACCAAAATGGATACAGACAGATTACTCAAATTTAAGTTTTATTCTTTCCTCAGATGTTTGTGCCCCGGTTTTGTATCCTTTTAGGGTAGACGTAGATGAAGCTCTTTGGTCTTCTAGGTATGGTTATTTATAGTTTTTCTCTAGGTGGGTTGTTATATTACTTCTAGGTACTATTTACAATTATATTATTGTATTATTTAATTTATTATGTGGCTAACTTTCCTAACTATTTTTTTAAATATTCTTGATCTTGTTATTCCTTTATTGATTGCTGTAGCCTACTTTACCTTAGCGGAGCGTAAAATTATGGCGGGAATTCAAAGAAGGCGTGGTCCAAACGTTATTGGTTATATGGGATTACTTCAGCCCCTAGCTGACGGACTTAAACTTTTTGTTAAAGAAACCGTTTTGCCCACAAATGCAAATATTGTGCTTTTTGTATTAGCTCCTCTTTGTACTTTTATTTTAAGTTTGATTAGTTGGGCTGTTATACCTTTCAGTTATGGTAATGTTATCGCAGATTCTCAGTTGGGGGGTCTTTATTTTTTAGCTGTTTCTTCTCTTGGTGTTTACGGGGTATTAATATCAGGTTGGTCAAGTAATTCAAAGTATGCTTTTTTAGGTGCTTTACGTTCTGCTGCTCAGATGGTTTCTTATGAAATTTCAATGGGTATTAGTCTTATTAATGTTTGTTTGTGTGTAGGTACCTTGAATTTAACGGAAATAGTAATTGCTCAATTAGATATCTGGCTTGTTTTTCCTTTATTACCAGTTAGCATAATGTTTTTTATAGGGTGTTTGGCTGAAACTAATCGTCATCCTTTTGATTTACCAGAAGCAGAAGCAGAGTTGGTTTCGGGTTATAACGTAGAATATTCAGCTATGGGATTTGCTTTGTTTTTTTTAGGGGAATATGCTAATATGTTGGTGATGGGGGGGTTAACTTCTATTTGCTTTTTTGGTGGGTGGTTATCTCCCTTTAATATAGGTATTTTACCCGATGGTATCTGGTTTGGTTTAAAAATATGTTTTTTTGTTATTTTATTTATTGTGATGCGGGCTATTTTACCTCGTTATCGATATGATCAACTAATGAAACTGGGTTGGAAATGTTTCTTACCCCTCGCGTTAGCGTTATTTTTTGTTTCCGTAGGAATTCTTATGGGATTTGATTGGTTACCTAATTAACAATTGTTTTTTATACTCTTCATATAAAGACCAAACTTTTAATTGTATTTCATAAAATATAATAAAAGGTAATCCTATTAAAGTTTGGCTTAAAACATCTGGTGGAGTTATAAAAGCAGCTATAGAAAAAGCTGTTATATAAGCTATTCCGCGATATTTAACCCACGTTTGCCTATCCGTATAAATTTGGACAATATTCAGGGTAATTAGGCAAGGAAAGCTAAGAGTTAGCGCTTTGTTTAATTGTTGTAAATGATTTAAATAATCTTGGAGTCTTGGTTCAAAAGTTAAATCTATTGCCGTAAAGTTTTGGGAATAGGCTGAAAAAAGTTCCCATAATACTTTAACAATTATGGGAAATACAAATACGTATAAGCAGGCATAAAATAAAAATGCTGTGATTAAAAGATTAAAAGTTGTTTTAGCCTCGAAAGCGTACAATCCAGGACGTAAAAAAAGGTATAATTGTGTTAGTGTTATACCGAGACCAAAACTAAAGCTAAAAATAGTACAAATCTGTAGGTATGTAAAAAAAATTTCAGTTAATCCTGTACTAACAAAGTGTGATAATCCTTTAGGTAAAAATATAAAAATCAATCCTTGTTTATAGGTATAAGTCGTACTGAAAAGAAAAATTGTTCCGAAAATAGCGTAAGCTAATCGGTATTTAAGTTCTTGTAAATAATATATTGAGGTTTGAAGTCTGTTCATAAAAAAAAGAAGAGTCAAGGAAAGATAGTTCAATTGGTAGAACTTTGGTCTCCAAAGCCAAGGGTTGGGGGTTCAAGTCCCTCTCTTTCTGTTTATCTACTTAAGTCCTAAATAATATGAGAATCAGTTTTCTGCAATTTTTATTCTTACTTTTTCTTGGTTTTCTTTTTTTTGCTGACTTACCACAACTTATTAAGGGGGTTAAACAAAAAATCAAAGCTTATAAAAAAAGTGCTAAGTAAATATGTTCACTTTTTTATAAGATGTGGTTAAAAGTGCTTTGTAGTACGGCGGTTTGTAGTTTAATTGGCAAAACATAGTTCTCATGAAGCTACCAATGTAGGTTCAACCCCTGCCAAACCGAGTTTTAGTGTTTGATAAATGGAGTCTAGCCAAGCCGGTAAGGCGCCCGTTTTTGGTACGGGGATCGGAGGTTCGAGTCCTTCGACTCCAAAAGCTGAGGTGGTGGAATTGGTATACACGCTGGGTTTAGGTTCCAGTCCTTAACGGGATAGGGGTTCAACTCCCCTCCTTAGTAATGTCAAGGCCAAATATAAACCAATGGTTTAACAAAAGTCACGGGAAAAAGCAAACAAGAGTGAAGAGTGTAGGTCTTCGTGGATGCCCCCAAAAAAGAGGTGTTTGTTTAAAAGTATTTGTTTGCTCCCCCAAAAAGCCTAATTCAGCCCGACGCAAGGTTGTTAAAGTTCGTTTATCTAATAAAGTCAAATTAACAGCTTATATCCCCGGCCAGGTTCATAGGTTACAAGAGCACTCGCAGGTTTTAGTGCGAGGCGGTAGGATCCCAGACCTTCCGGGGGTTAAATACCGTCTAATTCGTAATAAATTAGATTTAGAGGGATTACCTGGTCGCAAAACCTCACGTTCGAAATACGGTACAAAAAAAATAGATAAAGGATGCTAGTTACTGATCAGTATTTAACACCAATAAAAAAAATGCATAGTTCTGTTAAAATTATTAAGGCTAGTTCGTATGAACAAACAAAATCTAGTAAATTTTTAGGCATTAAAAGTGACCCGTTAGTAAAAAAAATGATTAATCTTTTAATGCGTGATGGTAAGCGTTCAAAAGCGGAAAATGTTTTAAATAAAGCTCTTCAATCTCTTGATCGTGATTATCCTGGACGGGCTATACATATTTTTTATTTAGGTATTCTTGCGGTTAGGCAAGATATAGGTGTTCGTCTTAAACCAAAACCGAAGACTCGTCGTAACAAGCAGTCTTTTAATGTATATTTACCACGAGTAATTTCCCCTATTTGTGGTCTTAATCTTGGCATGAGGTCATTGTTAAAAGCAAGTAGAGACCAATCTATAACCTCCCCTTTGTGGGAAAATTTAAGTAAAGAATTGCTTAAAGCCTCGCAGAATAAAGGAGAGGTTGTTAATAAAAGGTATAGTTTAAATAAGTTGGCTGTGTCTAATAAACGTAGAATTCATTTTGGTGTTCGTTATTGATATTTTAATTTTCAAAAATTCATTATGGATTTTATTCATTTTTTCTTCGTCGCTTCTTTATTGTTTGTTATAGGTGTTGGGGGTGTTATTTTAAACAGAACAAATATTGTTGTTGTTCTTATGTCTTTAGAGCTTGCTCTTCTTTCAGTAAGCTTAAATTTTATTGTTTTTTCTGTATGTTTAGGGGATTTAATGGGGCAAATCTTTGCTATTTTTATTCTTATAATTGCGGCTTGTGAATCATCCATAGGTTTAGCTATTATTTTAGTTTATTTTCGAGTTAGAGGTAGTATACGTATTGATCAAGCTTCATTATTGAAGTCTTAATGGGTAGGCTTCCATGGTGAAATTGGTAGACACGGCAGATTCAAAATCTTTTGTCTTTTGACGTGCTGGTTCGAATCCGGCTGGAAGTAGTAAATATGATTAGAACCCAAAGTCTTCTTAAAGTTGTAGATAATTCAGGAGCCAAACTGGTTAAATGCATAAAAGTTAAAAAAAAAAGTGGTAAGGCACACGCCAATGTGGGGGATGTTGTCCTTGTAGCAGTTCAGAGTCTTCGACCCCGTTATGGTAGAAGGGTTAGATTAAAAATGAATAAATCGGAAGTCCATCATGGGGTTATTGTACAAACTCGTAGACTTTTTCGCAATAAAGCTGGCGTAGGTGTTTCGTTCGCATCCAATTCAGTAGCTCTTATAACACCACAACATAAACCTCTTGGAACTCGAATATCAGCGATATTGCCGAGTAGATTAAGGGGGTTGAAATGGGCAAAACTAGCTGCGATGGCTAAAAAAATTATATAAGTGTCTCTATGCATCCTTTTGAAAAACATTATTACGAGATTGTAAAAAAAGATTTAATTCTGAGTGAAAACATCTCAACGGTTTCGTTGTTATCTGGTCCAAAAAAAATATCTATTTGTTTAGGTGGGGAAAGTTCCGACGAAAATTATGTTGTTGCGTGTCTTGGGGCTTTGAATATTGTGGGAGGTCAAAAGCCTTATTTTATACAGCAAAATCCTTCTCAACAAAGAAACAGTGGCCCAAGAGAAGGGGTCGGGGGTAAAGTTACTTTAAGGAAAGGGGCTATGTACCTTTTTTATTATAAATTATTATTTCATGTGTTGCCACGTGTACGCCAATTTGAAGGTCTACGAGCACCAGCTCATGATAATATATATTGTTTTGTTTTAAAAGATATTTTTTCTTTTGAGGAATTGGTACCATTGTTTCCTTATTTTGAAGAGGTTGGTTCTCTTCAATGTCAATTTCATTTTACAACAAAAGATAAAGCTGAGACTAATGTTTTAGGGCATGGTTTACAGGTTTGCTTTTTTTCTAGTGGAAAATAGGAAAAGCGGAAGTAACTCAATTGGTAGAGTGTAAGCTTGCCAAGCTTAAAGCTGAGGGTTCAAATCCCTTTTTTCGCTTTAGTTTTTAATTATACAGTTGGAATAGTGTCGAGTTTTGTTATATTGCGGGTAATTAAAGGAGGAGTTTGAACTTCATTAATCTTTATTTTTTTTATTAGATTTAATTAAAAGAAGGCTCAGTGCTTTCTTTTTAAGAATGGTTGTATGGCTTTTTTCTAAAAACTTAATAGAGTACCATTTTTTATCTATAGATATACCGAGGCAATCAAGTTGCGAAGCTATTTCAGGCACGTTGTTCTGCAAGTCTTGTAACGTCTCATATATTATCATAATAATAGGACATCCTATACCAAGTTTGGGGGGGTTAAGGTACAAGGGTACAGAGTATAATTTTGCATTTTGCAATGATAATCGTATTTTTGATATTTGAGAAGATTTTAAATTACTGCCATTAAACAAAGCAAAAGTGCGTTGTTCTGGTAAAAAAAATCTTTTTTTTCGGAGATGTCTTTTTCTAGGGGTAAACATAGTTTATAATTGATAAATTTTAACTTTTAGTGGGAGCTTATTAGCTCCCGAGTGTAAAGCTGGTATACCTTGTTCAGCATCTATACCATAAAGTAAAAACAAAGTTTGTCCAGCAGATACCGAGGCAATCCAATGATCAACTTTTCCTTTTCCTTTTCCCATACGGGCTGCGGAAGCCTTACGGCTTATAGCAATGTCAGGGAAAATAAGAATTTCAAGTTTACCCTCCCTTTTAACTTTACGTCTAATATTTTGTCGGGCTGATTCAATTTGACGCCCGTTTAAATAACCAGATACCATTGCAATTACAGCAAAACAGGTTAATTCTGTTAGTTTATTGGTTTTACTCGACGTATTGGGTAATCCTCGGGGTTTAAAGTATTTACGAAATTTTGTTTTTTTAGGTTGCATTTTTATTGTTTTCCCAGTTACATATCCAAATTTTTAATCCTACACTCCCATAACCTGTTTGTGTTTGTGCATATTCGGCCTGTATATTTTTATTTAACTGACTAATAGGCATTTGTCCCATTTGATATTTCCAAACCCTGCTCCTTCCTTTTGCTTTATGCGTAAATCTCCCTTTTATTTGTATTTTTAACCCTTGTATTTCTTTGTATTCTTGTAAAGCCTGGAATCCTTGTTTAATATATGCTAAAAATTGGTAATGTCTTTTTCTTCTTTGTCTTGAGCATATATTTTGTTTTAAAAACCTGGTCAGGCTAGCGGCGCTAGCTTTATTTTTTATAAGTAAATACATCAGTTGCATACCATATCGGGCATAATCATATCTTATATGGTTAAAACTTTTAGTAAAATAAGCCATTTGTCTGCGGGCAGGCTTAGGGACCGATCTAGTATAAGTTTTTAACCTATTAATCCGTAACGTGACTTTTTTAGTACCTGTTAATTTTTGTATCAATTCTACAGCACTTTGTAGTCGACACGCCACTACAGTCCAGGATTGTTTTTTGCTAATTATTTTATTTTCTTTATAACGTCTAGATTTTAAACGTCGTTTTGAGCGGAAGTGTAGATGTATAAGATTAGCTTCTACAAGAATTAGTCCAAGATGTCGGTTAACTTGTATTTTATCAAGATAGTGTGTTGTACCTAAACAACAAGATTCCATTAATTTTTGAATCGTGGTTAAAATAAAAAAAAAACGTGGTTCGTCCCAGTGTGTACATCCTTGATAAAGGTTATTTTCTGGTCTTAAAATAGTTGGATGAGCTTTTTGTGCCATTTATTTTTTTTTTTTTGTTACAAAATTTTTTCGTGTTGTTACAAACTCCCCTAATTTATGCCCAACCATTTCAGGTTTAATTTTTCGACTAATCATGTCTTTTCCATTGTATATTTGTAATTTTAAACCAACGGCAGCTGGATAAATAGTAGAACGTCTTGACCATGTAGGTTTTTTTTCGTGCTGTGGGGTTAATCTTTTTAACAGACTTTTATCTATAAAGGGTGTTTTCCAATTAGATCTTGACATTTGGTTTTGGTTGTATTCTCCTAGTACGGGTAGAGGGCCCTTTTGTTGGTTTGCCCCATGGAGTTACAGATGAGCGTCCACCTGATGTTTTTCCTTCACCACCACCATGGGGGTGATCTATTGGGTTCATGGCCACCCCGCGAACGGTAGGGCGTCTCCCCAACCACCTGGATTGTCCGGCTTTTTTAAGCTTTGTAAACCGTGAATCTGGGTTGCTAACTACGCCATTGGTTGCTATTGTTTTTATATCGAACCAACGGTATTGTCCAGATTTTAGACGAATTTTAGCTAATGTTTTAGTCCGTTTTAAAATACGACCAAATGCACCTGGAGCTCTTAAGATTTTCCCGTCTTTTCCAGGGGATAAACTTAAATTATAAATGAGACTTCCTGTTAGTATGTTTTGTAAAATTTTACTGTGTCCATTTTGAAGACCACTACGTGTTGAGTTTGATCGTATAACGTCCCCCTTTTTTATTTTAGTAGGTGCTATTATATAATTGTGTTTTTTAGTATCTGGATTAAAAATTCGTGCTAAAAGGGCGGATCTGTTTGGATCATATTCTAAACCTATAACTATGCCTTGTGTTGATTTCCGCTTTAGGTCAATATCCCTATATAGTCGGGAATGCCCACCACCACGATGCCATGCGGTTATATGTCCTTTATTATTTCGGCCGGTTGAGTGTTTACATGCTCGCCTTTGTGATTTTAAGGGAGGAGTGATAAAAATTGGTTTGTTTTGTTTCATATAATATATTAAAGACCTAGTTATGCCTTTTATTATCGGTACCCCTATTCCAGAAGACAAAGTATTGGTGCAGTCTGTATCTCACATATATGGGATAGGTTTGTCCCAATCTAAAATTTTATGCAAAAAAGCTGGTTTTGGTTCTGATTCACGTGGTAGTCACGTTACGTTTCTCAAAGGAAAGAATTTAGAAAACTTAGCGGAGGCTACCCCTCTTCCTTTAGGTGCTGATCTTCGTCGTTTTAAAAATGATAAGATTCGTCGTTTGTGTGTTTTGTCGACATATCGTGGGTTACGTCATCGTAAGGGTCTACCGGTTAGGGGTCAACGTACCCATACAAATGCAAAAAAACGTCCTTTATTAAAGCTTAATGTCAGCTAAAAAGGATAACATTAATTTAATACCCAACCCTGTTAAACTACCAGCAGTAAGTTTAGTAAGAGAAGGGGTTTCAGATATCTATACTAAAAGTTTGTTAAAACAAATCCAAGAAAAAAAAGGTATTATTATTATCAAATCAACAAAAAGAAATGTATTTTGTACTTTGATGGATACCGCGGAAAAAAAAGTAAAAACTAGTTGTTCTTTAAGGGTACCTTCGTATGAAAACGAGTATAATGAGCGGGAAAATCTTTATACACGTGGGTTACTTTTAGGTAATTTATTTGGTGATAAAGCTATTAGGTTAGGTTATACAGAGTTTACAATTTTTTTGGGGTCTGGTATCAACAAAGGGCGTAGAGGAGTTGTAAGAGGGCTTAGTAAAAAGGGGGTTAAAATTACTTTTTTGCATTTAGGTACACGAGCCCCCCATAATGGGTGTCGTCCTGTTAAAGTTCGTCGTAAAAAATTTCGTACAAAGCCTAAACTATCTAGGTAAAATTAAATTGTGAAGGAGTGACTGA
>JAXFYO010101292.1:0-11013 GCA_034768055.1 Saccharina latissima
CGAGGTAACCCGTTTTTCTCGCGTCGCTCTTACTATAAGACCACTCCGGAGGAAAGCCTTGTAAATATAGTATAATTGCGGGGGTATGCCTCCCCATATTGCAGTCAAAGAGCGGGGATCCTTGTGCGCCCTCGTTGCGCCACGGTGCCGTTAGCCCCAATGACGTGCCATGTAAACGAGTATATAAAAGTGTGCGTGCTCGTCATGGGCTGCGAGCGTCGCGCCAACGCGTCAAAATCGAATTTGAGGCAGGCTGGGGCACGCGCGAGCACCTGTCGTGGGGCAGTGTTCCTCATACCCCCCCATCGGGTGAAAAAAAGGGGGTACACCCCCCTTTGATCATTCCTCTTATATAAAAGGGAGAACATGTGGGAAGCGCTCTGCGGAAATATTTGTCACACGTGATAGGTATCATGTGTCACTACAGTTAGGTGTGCCAATGACACTTATTCCGCCGCAATATCATGTCTTATATTTTCGTAACGATCACGACAACCCAAACAAAACAACAAAAATGCCGGAAATCGTATTTTCTTGAATATCCTGATTATCTTATCGACGATATCTCTGGGTGTGGGTGGAGTTTACTCTTGATAATTTCGTGGCCATGACCACCTTATTGCCGTGGTTGGAGCACTGAAATAAAAGTTTAAAATATTCAGAATTGGAAGAGAGATGGCCGAAAAGGTCCCTATATTATTGCCTCTTCTCGCGCCGTCATCGTTGTTTCCTTGAGTTCAACACTCTAGAACAGCGCTCCATGCTTTGGGTTAATAGGGTATCCGCCACAAATCGCATTCCAATCCCTTTCGTTGCAGAGGAGCAATCCACACCCAAAAATGCCACTTCGGTCTGTTTTGCTTGTATATGCTAAAAGCATATATCATACATAAAATACAACCCCCCTAAATGTGTAGCACAAAAATGGTCCCCTTGTTGGTATATTATGTACCAGGTACCTGTTATATGCCATATACGTTCATATATTACCAGTACTCGTATGTACAACTTTTCGTTGTCCCAGGTCTCCCCAGCAGTGGTTAATTTCCAATAATATTCCGTACCACTTTGTACCTAAATATAAAGGCTGTTTTCATGTTTACATTGAATCCAAACCGTCGTTACATTTAGGGACAGAGCTGCCTATGCGTACGATTGCAGTCAAGAGGTAAGACTACCAGTACTGAGCAATACCAGGTAACCATCACGGTTGCTGCCGCCGCTGCTGCTGCTGACACAGCAACAGACCCGGGCAATGAATGCTGCCGCCGGTTGGTGGTAACTCTCAGCGGTGCCCGGGGTTGGCTGCGGCTGCCTGCGGTTTTCAAGAATAAGTGAAATGGTCAGNNCTGCTGCTGCTGCTTGCTGCTACTGCTGCTGCTTGCTGCTGCACTTGGTTTTGATTTAGTACGGACGGCTGCTGCCATGACGTTTGGGCAATCATCGCTATGAACGCTGGAGTTCCGCGAGACAACCGGGCTTGGGCCTCGCCTATTGTGGGCTGTGGGTTGTGTCGCAGAGAGCATTTGCCCCAGGAGTTACTGTCCAACGCGCAAGCAACATCACGAGCAAATAGTACAGGCAGCGCGACCCGTCCGACATCACTACGTACGAGAAGCAAGGGGGCTGAGCCTTGGAGCTTTGAGTCGTTCATCATGACGAGGATGTTTAATTGGTTCTGATTGGTTTATTTTCTGCAAGTAAAGGTCAAGAGTTTCATTTTTCATTTCAACTGGATCTCGTGACATGAATAGAGCCGGTAACGGCAATAATACGCGTTAATTGGCATCCTTAACAGTGTTCGGGTGGCTCGCTTCATAGAAAGGAAGGGTGAAAGTACATATTGTGTACTGTCATATCGGCAGCGGTTTTCTCACTTTGGCAAGGGCAGACACACTTCCGGGGATTGCGAAAGACAGACCCTTTGCGGGACTCGGGTGCTGGTGGGTGCTAATGTATGTCACATCAGCTTCTTGGTGGCGTAAAGAGTTTATACCAAGGCACTTTGCGGAAGTAGGGTGGTGCTGGGAGAAGGTAGCTTACACAAATCTGGCGTTGGTGGCTGTGGGGTTACAGTTTCATGGTCGCTTTCTTCGCAGGTGGTCGAAGTCGGCCATGCGTGTTGTCAACGCGGGCAATGTCTTGAACGGACCTAAGACGACGTTTGTGATAACCGAGCGAGAGCAGACCAATGCCGCCACCGTCACCACCACGCAGCAAGCAGCAGCAAGCAGCAGCAAGCAGCAGCAAGCAGCAGCAAGCAGCAGCAAGCAGCAGCAAGCAGCAGCAAGCAGCAGCCAGAAGCAGCGAGCAGCAGCGAGCAGCAGCGAGCANNCCCGCAGAAGCAGCAGCAGCATTGCAGCAGTATCAGCAGCAGTGCCGGCAGAAACAGCAGAAGATGCAGCAGCAGCACAGCAGCATCAGCAGCAGTAGCAGCAAGTAGCACAACATCCGAAGCGGCGGCAGCAGGGGCCAGCAGCAAACTACATCGCATTTGACAAACCAAACGTTGAAGACGAGACCAAGATTTGGATGGCGTTTCCACGAAACATATAGATATTTGCAAACGACAGCGGGAAATCCGTGTCGTCCGCCCATGTAACATATGTTATCGACGAAGAGACGTCGAATTCATGTGGGAGATATTTGAGACCCTGTACACCCGAACATAAAGTGCCCAACTATCATCTACTGTAGGAACGCGTGCTCGGGGACAGTACGCATTAATACAAAGGGCAAGGCACACAGCAGTATCACAGCCGCAGCACAGCAGCAGTACTACAGCACAGCACCCGCAGCATTATACACAACAGTATAGCAGGACGGCAGCACAAGCGGAAGTCGCTTCGCTCGTCTCTGTGCGTTGGGAGTTTAAGCATGGGACTGTTGGTAGGATGGGACTGTTGGTAGGATTGTGTTTAAAGAGGGTGGTCGCTTGCTACGATCGTCTGTTGGCGTTAGGAGTATGAGTGTGAGACTGCGTTTGAAGTGTGTTGCTGGGACTGGGTCCGAAAAGAGTGGGGGCTCTCTACGTTCGCCTGTGTGCGTTGGGAATGTGAGTGTGTCGACGTGTGCTGGCGGGACTGCGTTCGAAAAGGGTGGTGGGATGTGAGGGTTGGACCGCGTCCGAAGTTGCCTTGGAGGGACTGCAATCGAGTTATATACGTCGGAAGTTTGACGGTGGCTGTACCCCAAAATGGTTGGAACCCGAAGTATTTGGTACCTGGAATGATATGTTTAAACCCCGTATCAAGCATGCAGAGGTGTAGAATTCGCGTAAAGGGTGAGAACATATTGAAACAGTGCCTCACCACAACGCATATCCCAATTTAAACCTCAGTCTCCGAAATATGCGAGTCTCCTGCCAGCCAACAGTCTGTTGTCGTCGTTACCAGCTCACAATTTTGTTTTGTCGGCACAGTGCTTCCGTCAAGACCACTTTTCGTCATAGAAATACTGAAGTCATACAAAACGTTAGAGTCCAACATGTTATACGACGACTTAACCTGGATGTTTGGGAATTATTTGACGAGAATGAAAGTCGTCCATTATTTGCCAGTTCAAAGGAGACGCAGGGGTGCCCGTCCTTCCAAGACCAAACGTCTCCTCAAAACTCAAGACCTCTGTCGACGGAGGATTGCAATGCCAACGAAACAAATGTCAGGGCAACCTTGCGAGCGTTGAAAGCTACCTCTGGAGTTGGGAAACAAACTGCGCCCGACAACAAATTCCAGGGGACTACTCGTCTCTATCAATTTAGTGCCGCGCGGGGCTACATTGAGAAGGGGATTACATAGTGTCACCGCCAAGAAGGCACCATCTACGTCGTTATTAAAAAAAAGAGCTTTTCGGTAAACTAACGAAACACGTCCCGGCACCAAAGCGACGACGTAACAGCCAATATCCAATTCGAGGTGTGAAAAGCCCGATGAATGGCCACACACACGAAAATAGAAATTCCGCTGCACGCAGTGGACGAGACACTAAAATCCCGTAACTGAAGCCAAGGGAATTCTACGTTTTCCTGGTTTCCCGATACAATCGCGTCGAAAAAACGGCGAGCTTTCAACCCGTACACACACTGTGGAAAACAATCCTGTTAGAAACCCCCTTCAAAGTGCACCTGCTCGTCCGGCGGTCGCCCCGCCAACACTGTGAAACAACGACCACAACAACAACGCTCCTCGCGCGCACGCACCAACATGGAGTGCTTGTGCCTTGTATCTGCTTGCGTCCTGGAAAAATTCCACCTTTGCTGCCGCTCTTGCTCTGTCGACTTGCGCCGCGTTTGCTGCTCGGAAACAGAATCTGCGCTTGGGGTCTACAAAGTAACAAGCATAAACAGAGAAAGGGAGCGGCTCACAGTAGACAGCTATACAATTTATCCGTTTCAATTAGAGATGTGTTTATTTCCGGTCACCTTCTTTTTGACGCACCTAGGGGGGCTGATATTATCCAGTAAGGCCAAAACGCAGGACAAGCTACACACAACNNACCTGCGGTAGGCGAAATAGTTAATCGGAAACCGCGTCAGAGTTTGTATGTGATACTCAATCTGTATCCGAGCTCGTTCCAGCAAGAGTCACACTGTTCCATCTTCGCAAAAGTACACCCTGGTTTCGGACAGATACAAACTGAACTCGCCAGGTTGTTCTTCATGCCCAAAACAAAGACAAGCTTCAGAATTTGAAGCAAAAATAGATTTTCGCTGCTGGAGGGGCCTTACCGTCATTTGTTTGCTACTTTCTGCAAATTTGGCTCCCGATTGCGCATGTTTTGCTCAAAAGAGGCCTGTCGTAATTTTTTTCGCCTTGGCATGAAAAACAACCCAAAACAAATTAAATACGTCAATAAATTAACACCAGGGGTGCAATTTCTGTTCAAGTAACGATTCATGTTTTTCAGACAAGGTGAAGTAGTTGGCAATTTCAGCCGAAGTGAAGCCCAGGATCATGCTGGTGCTTGAAGACCAATCGAACAAAATCTGGTCATAGGGTCACAACATCCCAACACGGGAAGCGAGTGCAGTAATGACCGAGAGGATACGGCTAAAACGTGTAACCCTAAATAGTGGAGAGATGTCCGCATCCCGGGCTGTACGGCTCACCTACAACAAAAAAAAGTTCACCGACGACTCCTCCTTGTCGATACGACCCTATGGATATGTTTTTATTTCGAAAAAAACAACTTTTTAATCGTTTCATAGCCCCAAGATCGAATCTAACGTTCATTACTGGCCCCACCAACCTGTTTATTCTATGCGTACTGGATTTTTTTTGTCGTGCGATGTAGACGGTGCAGCTCGTCAGCGATCGGTTTTCCCCATTGTTTCTAGAGTTTCCTGCACCTTCCCGACGGCGTCTTTCAGGCTTGGTTGTGACCACAAACATTATGACAACGATTTGACAGCAAACAAGCAAAAACAACACCTATGTGGGAGCATCTGATGACCCTGCGGCGGACGAAGGGAAGAAGAGGGGGTTCAGATAAATGCTAAGATGCGGAGAGTGCTCGAATAAACGTAAGAATTAACGTAGAGACACGAGATGTCACTGTTCACGTGGTGGTAAGAAAGCTGCCCCATTCGAATACGTGTGGCAACATCAGGGAAAATGGTCGAGATTGGTACTCTGTACGTGAACCTCTTACGGAGCAGCAATAGGGTGTGAATACCGAACCGACGGACATACCGTAATAACATCTAAAAAACACAGCTATCGGCACTAACGCCAACATTGACGTCACCACTACCATACACTTCAACACATAAAAAATATGTTGTACACAACATCACACAGCAAATGTAAACAAAACGAAGGAGATATATCTGAACAGCGGCGAGACTCTCCCCCGCACTTCCACAGTTCAGTCACATGGCCGCAATGCTTTATAGCCGGCTTTGACCTCAAGCGACACCCATCGCAAACTCCAACAACAAAGCAAGTACCTTGCCGCCACCAAATATGGCCACCATCTCGTCCATATACCCCGCACCCCCCTCCTCTTGCACTTTCTCTCCGAGTAGATCCAAGCCCGCAATGGTAGGGGCTGGAGGGCCGCCGCCCATCCTCGCCCCCGCCCCCGATGCCGCCGCTGCAACGCCTCCACCGCTACCAATGTTCGCCCTAGTTCTCGCTGGTGATGCGGAAAAAAACTCTTACGGCCCATAAATGTTGTCCAGAGAGTTGATTGAAGGCATGTAGGGAGGAGAACGGGGGGTAAAAAGAGAGGGACGGCAAACACGGTGGGGTTAACAAACTTCGTGGCCTATTAGTATTCGAAGCAAAAAGCGCAGATGTGGTGGGTGTGTGGTCGATATTCGCTATACAAACTCAAGTGGCATTCAGAGATAGACGATTGTTTAAAGTGATCGACGAAAGTGGAAGGGCATGTTGACATTTTATACCACCGTGTTCCATGATACACAGTAGTAACGGTAGAGGTTAGAGAACTAAATATTTAAGGAAAGCAGCCAGGAAAACAGCGCTGAAAACAAAAAACAAGGTCAACGAACTTCTCGCCAATACACCAGTGGTGTCAGTGTGCGCCTGCCCGTGTTGAGGTTCGACACGAACCGATTGACACAGTATCAAATAACCACGTACCAAACAATCTGGTGCTAGGCCCGATGCCCGGCGAAACTTGGAGATTGGAAGCAGGGTAGGGCAGGGATTCATGATGAAATGTATGCAAGCCAGGGAAAACAATTTAAGGGCAAAATACACAAGACAAAATTGCTCAAGGTATCTCTCCGATTCGCTTGGGGCTAGTGCTCCCCTGAAAAAATACAGCATAGGCATGGCAAGGACATGCCCACTCACGACATATCACTAACCCCTTAACAAAAGCGCCTACGTATGGACTGAGAGTTGCTTATCGCTTGTAGTGGTGAAGGAGTAAAGCTGAACTTTCAGGCCCACACGCAAAAAAAGCAAGCCCTCACCTGATTCCTCTGAACCATTGGGGGGGGTCTTGGACACGACTCTTCCACCTGATGACCGACGTTGATGGGACTGCCTGTTGCCGCTCTGAGGTGTGCTACCATAGCTTGTGGTCCGGATGAGAGCTGCTCGAAGAAGTCGAATGGGGGCAGTAGGCGTAAAATAATTCGTAAAGTCTGAGGAAGACGACATCAAACGCGTTCATGACGATGGCAAAGAGCCGACAAGCACAACCGCCGCTTCTGCTATTTGTACTTGGCCTCTAAATACTGTTAACTATGCCCACCGCCACTATTTACTGCTACGTCTGCTACAAACACTACTGATACACATAATACTGCTACTACTCTTAAAACTACCTCTGCTGCTTCTACTACTATCCCTGGCGCTATTGCTACTGCCAAACATCGAAAAACAAGTTCACCTTGCGGCGCAGCGAGTGAAGCGCTGCTCGACGAGGTTCCACCTCTGCTTCCACCACTGTTGCCGTTGCTCCCTTTTCTACTTCCTCGGCGCGAGAGAGGTGCCCGTTGCTTCGCCTCCAGCTTCGGCGACAGCTGCAGCAGATGGGAGGGGGGGGCGTAAGCAAAGCAGACTGGTCTACACGAGGAATCACCTCCAAAGAGCAATCTCTTCTTGGCGCTGGTGTTACATACCGTTAAAGTTCGGTTCGGGATATAAATAATAACTCTCTTCGCTCGAACCCAGTACCCTCACGCAATCCAGTATACTGACAGGATTTCGACTGTTGACGCAGTCAGTATGACCCCTGTTGATTGAGGCAGTCAGTGCGTAGCCCTAAGATTTCGACGTAATATCTATTGGTGGAGACCATGGCGGCTTGACCGGGCTGACCTAGTTGCCAAGGGTGTTTGACACGGATAAGCAAAAACACAACAATATTTATCTTCGATGTCAAGGGTAGGAGAAGGTGTGGGTCAGGGTTACTCGTGATTGTTGCTTTCGCCTATGGTACTAAGTGTGCCGGAAGCCAGAAGTCAGCCAGGCAGCGGTTCGGACGGTTGAAAATTGTTCATCGTACGTACTTTAGGTTTACGTTGCGCGCAAACAAATTGAAATGGGAACCAGAGACAGCGACCGAAACAATGATAGGTTTGGACGAACCAGCCGTCTACGAGTAGTGATATCGATAGGCGATACATGTAGGATCATGCTGCGCCCGTGTCGTACGACTCCTTGCAGCATGGTACGGACACCAAATGTACCATTTCTCAGCCATGCACGTTTTGCACCTCAATCCCCAAAGGGGGCAAGACAGTGCAAAGCCTACCATGTTAAAACTTTGGCGTTGGGCACAGACAGCAATCCATACCAAAAAGGCCATGGGCAAGTTCTAGTAATGGAGACAAAGAGGTAAGTTTTGGGTGCGGTTCGATTTCGCTACCTCGCGCTGATAACACAAACATTGTACACTGTGTAAACGGTTTGCTATGAGATACAAAACCTCTTTGTGGCTGTACGAAGTACCGAGCAACTGCGTATTTTATGGGCTGGCCTCGGCCTTAGCTTGGATTTCCATTCAGCATGCACGTTCTTCATATCTGTTCGTGACCCCGGCAAAGGTCTTCGCCACTCCTGTAGAAAATGTGACCACAAACTTCGATTGCAATAAAAGCGCGGGGGTCAATAAACTTAAAAACTTGATCAACATTTTCGGATTTTTACTAGACATCAGTCGCCTATGTGCACGCTAACTAAAAGCGAAGGATGAAGCGGAGATGGTGGGAATCAGAAACGCAGAGTACTGCCGGGTGGGGGGATTCTAAAAAAACAGTACATTTGCTGCAGCAGCGATCCGCGTTGCACAACACCGACAGAAGATGCGCCAACCAACAATGTCAGGACGACAGGCAGAAACATTATGATCTGAACATGATAGATAGATGATATCACCTGCACGCCAAGGTCTCCAGNNCCCCTTCCTGCCTCGCCAAATAAATCATCTGGCTCCAACGTGAAATCCGGTTTCCAGGCCCGTCGGATGGGTTAGGGGTGGGGGTCGGGGGGTCTTACCAAGCACGTCATACGAACGTTGTCAATCACGGTAAAATCTTATGTGAAATACAGTTGCGGTTTCAAATCCATGAAGCGATGGCGGAGCGAGCCTGGTCACCAAACACATGACCCGCATATGATGTCCTAGCAGGTCTTGCAATTAGCGGGATTGCAAAAATGAGAGGTTAACCCGTCAGTGGTGGCGGGGCGGGGTGACGCGGGTCGCCCTAAGAGGATAGGATTGGTCAAGCAACGTCGTGAGTCGGCCGTAAGTCATCCTACCGGCCGTTATGGCCCCAGCATGTATCTTTCAGTGAGTCTGTGGTGCAGCTTGCACATTCGCTCCGCACGCCGCACACATGCGCACTTTCGTGTGCTCTACGTATATAGGGCCCCCAGCGCATGACACTGTGATGCCGACAGTCCCGGGTATTTTCATTTTGGAGGCCTTTTCAACTACAGTAAGGGCCACATAAGGTAAGAGAACTGAAGAAACCATGCTCGTGGTTCAGAACCTGAACCGATTTATACAAGTATTGTAGGTCACGAAAACCAAGAGGGAATTTAGTGTACGCATCAGGGAGAACAAACACGCTACTCTCAGGTACACTGTATATACTATATACTGTGGTCGATATGACGTAATATCGGAATAGCCACTATTAATAGAGTAAAACAATTCTCACGTCGCAAAGCTTCGCGTGCGACGAAGACATCGGGGAAACTTGTACGGTCGCTGTTCGAAGGTCTTCGACGTGGTTTCCGAATCGATCGACTGCTGTCAAATCTGCACCCGCTTCCACCTGAGCAAGCAAACAAGAAAGGAAACATTTGAGTATTCACCTCAGCCAAGAAATCCATATTTTCATGAGGACCCTGGGCGATATGACCTAAACAACAGCACGTTATACCACGTTCATTGTCGACTCATCTTTCATCTCTACAACCCCCTAAATTCTAATGCTTGCCCGTTTTTCGTTGTGACTCAGATCAGTAATATCATACTAGTTCGTTGGATTTCTCCGGCGCCGCTAGCGAAGTCCCCGGGGGAGCCTCCAGCTGGCCATTCGAGGGTGCCTCCAGCGGGGGGGGCTCGGCTTGATGGGGCTGATTCGTCTCGCTTCGTGAACTCGAGTTGACTAAGATACAAAACAAAATGCGGGCTTTAGTAGAGTGCGTACCAGTTCGAACGTGGTCTTCTGCTGCCGTCGTTCCGCCACCCAACGTAACCAACTCGAGAAACAAACCTCACGAAATAAAATCAAACAAACAAACTGTAAGTTTCCTTGTGTACGTGAAACCGCAACTCTTACAGGCCAAATCATTAGCTCAACGTCGCACACGGTCGCGCCACGAATGCCGCACTGGGCATTCAGGCAAACGCGATGGGGAGCGGTTTGCCACACACTATTGATACCAACAAATAAAGCCCGCTTGGGCAAGTGCAACGCCAACTCTCACCAGCCAAAAAATAAGCTCCTCAACGTCGCTCGCGGTCGCGCCATGCGTGTCACGTTGCGCGTTGAGGCAAACGCGGTGAAGGGGAGTTTGCCACAAAACGCTATCGCTGACGTTTACCTGTACCAATGAACAGATCCCAGGGGCACACAAGCATCATTGCCGCGGAGGGGGGGGGGGGNNGATGGGGGGTGCAAGAAGTTGAAAACCGAGTTATACTGGAATACAACAATACTTGCAACGTATCAAGCTAGACGTGTGCACACCCACACACCAGACTGTCAAAAATGACGATGGTTATCGACAGCGGGTGTCGTCAAACCATATTGCGAGCTATTTAGGATGACGCCCACCTGCAAGATGAATAATTTAGATGAAGTGATTGTTTCATGCTCACGAAAACAAAACCGTACATTCGCCTGGTATAGCGAAAATAGGAATACGTACGACGGGCGCCCTTTTAAATTGAGCTTGCATCCATCCACGATAAGGACGTATGTTTAGGAGGCATACTATTTCTAAGTAAAATACAGAGAAATAAATGTAGGTTTTGTTGTTAACCAACCGCATTAATATTTGGTAGTCATGGGCTCTGCCG
>JAXFYO010112461.1:0-16132 GCA_034768055.1 Saccharina latissima
AGAAATGCCGATATTTGCACGGTAATTGTTTGGATGGGAATGGGATAACATGATGTTCTCGGTAACGATTTGGATGGGAATGGGAGAACGTGATTTGCTTGGTAACGATTTGGATGGTATTGGTAATTCCGATTTATCACGGTAACGTACCGTTTACCAATTACCGTGGTTTTACCGCGGTAATTTTACTGCGGTAAAATTACCGAAGAAAGCCTTGAAAAAAAGCTGCCACGACATCCGCATGAAAGACAGTCGCCGGCATCGCTGTTGTCAAGGGAGCTATATATGTACTCGTGCCGACTACGTACGCATTGTACGCGTGTGCCTCTGTGCCCCTCTCTGTACATATGGTTGCGAACTACGAACTATTATACCAGAGGTACTACTGAGGATCGTGCGTGCGGAACTTTCTTGTCCAAATCAGCAACAACAGCAATATAACGAAGGGCGATGCTTACGATGGCTGGCGCGACGACCAGTCCGACGAGCTCCACCAAGCCGTGGTCCACTGCGCGGAGGGCCTCGTACTGGTACATTGATGCTCGATGGCCAGCGCGCTCCCCCAGCTGAGAAAGGAAGCTCGCACTGGCGGCGAAAAACATGATCGCAAATCTCTTGATGCCCGCCATCGTGAGGAAGGAATGCTGGTGCTCACCGCGCACGGAAGATATGTCCAACGCGGCAATGCCGCGGGATCAACCTGATTTAGGCGCCCCAAAGTCGGACCGGACCGCCCTGGTGCAGGGTGGTCCGTCAAACTGGGGGTCGCCTGATCGGCCTCCTTGCTCTTACCGGCCGCCCTAGGCAGGCCCGGTATCTTGTGTCTTGTGGGGGTCGCCTGGCAGCACAAAAAATCAAACATTTTTTTCGGTGTTTGGGCAGTTTCGCAATTTTCAATTTTCCTCCAAAAACGCCTACTGTAAAATCTGGCGATGAAACCCATGCGCGGCGGAACTCAGAGAGAAGAACTCGGACTTTTGAACTTCCGTCAGGTCATCCTCATGTTGCTGTACCACGCAGAGTGGTCTAGAAATCATTGCGTCCTAGAGGTAGACAAGCATGCTGCCGCCTGTACTTGACATATATTCGTACATTCTCCTGGGGCCTTCGCCCTTGTAGTGCTTGTGGTCGGCGCACCTGCTCTGTGCACCATCCACTCGGGGTGGTATGCTCCTGGTTTGTGCCGGCGAGGAGTACCACTGTGCATGGCCCATGGCGATCGTGACTGCGACGACGGTGGCTATTGCTTTGCATATAACCAAGGCACGTGCAGGGGTGCAAAAACAAAGGGCAAGAGAGAGTATGCCATCCCGACAATAGAGCCAGCAGCCAACAGAAGAAGCAGAGAGTGTTGATCAAAATTTAAATGATTACTTTTCTCCAAAATGAAATTTCAAATTTCAACTTTCCCCATGGTACGGGTTTGGTGAAGAGTCATCGGCATTTTTGTTGCTGCCGTCAGCCGTCAGTGGTCACTCTTAGCGTTTTACGCCCCCCCCCCCCCCTTATCCCTTATCACACGTTTGATCCCGAGCATCGCTGCACGATTACTTTTTTTTGTGCGTTTACATTACGAAAAGGAGGAGGAGGCGACGCTAAGGCCGACCGTTAACAATATACTCACAGGGAGTAGTATATAGTAGTATAGTAGTACTGTAGTAGTAGTAGTAGTATAGT
Organism: Saccharina latissima; assembly: GCA_034768055.1. Taxonomy (NCBI): domain Eukaryota; class Phaeophyceae; order Laminariales; family Laminariaceae; genus Saccharina; species Saccharina latissima. The sequence continues at coordinate 1,678 of JAXFYO010112461.1, forward strand.
AGTAGTAGTATTACAGTAATAGTATTAATAGTAGTATAGTAGTAGTATAATAGTAGTTTGATTGGCTCAGCCTTCTTGTACCTACCTCGTTGCAATCAATTGCAATCCTCTTTTGAGGTGGCGGGTGAAGCCGGAGATCCGCGCCGAGTCCGACAATCTCCGATTTTGTTTTCTGTGTTTCGTTTTGTGCCTTCCACCAGCGCACAGAGATTGCGACACTCACACAACACAGGTATCCAGTATTAATAGCGCGACTTCCTTTCGTTGCAGTAAGTAATAGCGAGAGCTGGCCGGTCTCACTGCTGACGTGTAGGGATAGCTGCATATTTGAAGCTGAGAATGCAAGGAGCACAGACAATGCCCGCTGTCCACAGAGACATGCTGAAATAGGCAGGCGGTCTTCTCGCGTTGATGGAGCACCCATGCATGGTTCTCGCTTGTTGCTCTCGTATTGCTCTCGTATTGCCGTTCGCTAGTACCGAGACCGGCAACGTCTCTCGAGTGACGAGATGTTACTAAATCTATTTCGGAACCAAGGAATTTTAGCGACTCGTAGAACGTAAGTGTGGGTGGTTTTATCAACGGTCCAAGTAGCGCAAGCGCACAACAAGACGAGTAGAATATTGGGACGTGCACGTATGTCTCGTTATGCAACTCCTTGCATTGTATTTAGTTGGAACGCTTGGTGAATGCCAGCAGTCTTTAGGCTGCTTAATATGGCCGATGCCGCACTCGTCAATTAGGTTCGACAAATTTCCCCTCCGAAGTCCCTAGCTGTGTAAACTATACCTGGTAGAATATAAGTAATAACATCAAATCGCCAGACAGTAAGGCGGTCTTGCTTACACCTCCGTAAAACCTGCGGGCATGTGCGGTTGGCTGCAATAGTGAATCGCGTTATAGCCCAACACCAAAGAGGCAATATCACCGCGTTCGAGTCATGCACGTAAAAGCAAACGCGGCACCCGCCAGCTTCGCACAGCTGCAGGGCGACCCCCCCCCACTCCCCCTAAAGCTTCTGTCTGTCCGAAACGACGGTCTGCACAGTGCCCGACATGACGCGAGGGCCGTTCGCGGGCTCGCTCCCTGCGCTCTTCTTCATCGCGGCCGCCCTGTCGTCATCGTACACATCTTCCCCCAACCCGTACTGCGGTCAGTCCAGCAGGTCGACGGGCAATGGTTGCATATGGGCAGGGAGGGAGAGAGGGAGGGAACGGAGGGAGGGAAGGAGGTCAGAGATCCTGGCAACGTGACGGCAGAAGCACGTTGAGTTGAAGGTTGTGCGCAGTGGTATCCTGATCACAAATCACAGGAGTCGCAGGCCCGCTCGCGTATGATGGAATGAATATGATTCGAGCGGTGTTTGTGCTCTCTGCGCTATCGTTCGGAGTACATATGGCTCGATATTGCAGCGTTGCTCCTGAAATACAAATATCGTGTGTTTTTGTTTTTACCAATCAGAAAATTGCGGGACTTCGTAAGTAAGTGGCACGAAGGCTTCTCTCAGCGCTACTGTTGCGCACTTGGCTTGCTTGTTGCGTTTGCTCAAAGGCGAGGAGAACCAAAAAGTGCGGCACTAAACACATGCTGATACTATGCATACTCCTGGTATATTATTATCGCTTTCCCCTGCTCCCTTGTCTGTCGTTGGTCAATGGTAATTGGTGCTGCGCATATCAACCCCCCAGCCCTCTCCCATGCATACCAGGTACCAATACATCTCACCGCGCATGACCTTCCAACGTGTAGTCTCTATCGGTACGTTACTCTGGTGTGTCTCATATTAATACCTTCGGGTTGCTGAGGAACTCGTTCTGCGCGTCGTCACTCTGGTAGACGCACGACAGCTGGGGGTGGTCGTTGAGATCCCCGACGAAGCCCCACGTGTTCATGCCCCCCTTGCACGTCTCCACGTCTTCGTTGGTCAGCAGGCCCCTCTTGCGCTGCAACACTTCCACCACGTTGGACGCCCGTAGCACGCAGCCTGGCTTGGTGTCCGCCTGCGGAGGACGAGAGGGGATCTCCAGCGTTATATGTGTTCCGAGCTACAAATAGAGCGGGCACTCAAACCATCGGATCAACTTACACCCGGCTTGGGAAAATATACAGCAAGCGGCGCGAGGGCCCGTGCGATATGGGGCCACCGAAAGACGCACACGTGGGAATAGCACGTTCTTGCCGGCAACGCCCCGACGAAATGCCGGGCTTCTGCGAAGCAGGGCGCCTTGTATCGCGCGTAACGCAGTCTTTGTTATAGCAGTTGCTCTACACCCCAGCCAGGGCTTTCCGTTGATGGAGTACTCGAGGGCTACCGCTCCGCGTGGCAAGAAAAATCACCGATTCGCATACGACCCACGGACTACAGCACTACAGTAGAATAGAGCGACGAGTCGAGGAGAGAACAGCAACACCAAAAACAACAGCAGCATCAACTACAGCAGCAAAAACAAACACAGCAACAACCGTCGGCGTATCGCTTCGACATGATGTAAACAGACGCAGAAAAAACGGCGTTCAGTGCAGCCTTTGCACCAAAATCCTAAAACCAACTGCACCTGCGACACGTGTAGACTGAAGGGGTTGAAGGTCACGAACACGCGCTGGTCCACCACCATGGCACTCGACCCGTACGTCTGGCAGATGTTGGGGTTGGGCGCGTTGCGGTCGATGGCGTCGCGGCTGGCCAAGTCCCTCGGGTCCGTGTTGATCGCAGAGTCTACGGTTACACCGGTGCCGATCCCCAAAACGAACACGCCTGCTACAAGAGCCTGATAAGCGAGATCATATTGAATCGGGAAGATTGGGCGGCAGCGGTGGCGGCAGCAGCGACAAGGTTTAGACAACAACGTTAGGTTATTATACCTCGATTGAAAAACAAAACTTGTACTCTTAACCCTTTTGCCTATACACTGCAAAAAAACACCCAACTCATCGTCCAAGTGATTTGTCCCCGAGATGAGAGTGCAGCTTCAAAGGCATTAGCGCCTGTGGGAAAAAAAGTGACGACCACAGCATCAGCCATACGAAGCAGCCTATGGCCTACTGTATGATACGCTGTCGAGGCAGGAGATGTGTCTTAAGCGCAACGCAGGGAATGTGCGACACGCGCGAAGCATGATGGCACTTGTACTGCTGTTGCCCGCTTTTCCTACAAGGTTGATACGACCGCACTTTAGGTCGCTATAGTATGATCAAATCGAAAGGGTTAAGGGAAGTCGACGGCTTGGCGGCGACGGCGTGAACGCCTCAAGAAGGGTATTCATCGAACCCACGCGGCCCGTATGTTCGTTGAAGCTAGCTACTACGGGATTGTCCCTACCAACAGGATGACCACGATGGCCGCTGTATCATATAGCGTGGTTGGCATGCGTGACGGTGACTCGAGATTGACAGTCGTCCCGCAAAAACGCTTGACGTACTGTACTGCTGCTGTATTAAGGCGCTGTGGGAGCAGAGATCTTCGGTAGCGTCCCTATGACACCTGTGCTCCTACACTAGGTCTGCCGTACCAATAACAACCCCAGCCCAAGCCCTTCACGTCGATGTACATGCATATTTATCTTCTGCAGACGGAGACATTGCCAACCTTGCTGAGTGTAGCGGGCAGCAGCGGAATCTTGGACTTCTTTTTCTTCCCCTGCGAGACGGACGGCCCATCGTCGAGGTCGTCGAAGTATGGATCATAGTCTTCGTCCACGAAGTCGTCTGGTCGTCCGCGTCGCCTAGCCCCAAGCGCGTGCTTCGCGCAATCCCGGGTAGCCCTTGCTCCTTGTCCGCTGACGGCCGCAGCCCAGGGCGAGACACTTCGGCTGCTGGCTCGATGTGCTGTGGTGGAGAGGGGGGCGACGCTGCTTGGGCATACGAATCCTGCCGTCTGAAAAAGAGGGGGGGAGGGGGAAAGGGCCTCAACGACTTGCCAAGACCACTACTTCTGTGAGAGCTCCGCGTTGTCTGAAGACACGTATTTACTATGGGGACACACCTGATCCATTCCCCCATTCCCCCAAGCGTGGGGTATCGGATAATTGTTTTGGGACGCCAACTTGCACCAGCTGCAGCAGCAAGCGTTGTTGCAAGACGACCCTTGGTGACCGCGCGCCATATCCCGCGTCGACCTTACTGCTGTACCGCATATGTGGCAACCGCGTTTGGGGCGAGGTGCACGTGAATCTGCCTTCGTACGTACACGAAGGCGAATGTGGACACCCGCAAAGCCGCTCGTAAATGCAGGCGTCGTTCAACGTCACCACACCCGTGGTTCGGGAGTTGCACAACATGGTACCAGGTAAGTGATTGCGACTGGTTACGGACTCAACAACTGCTGTATACATATATAGGCATAATTCCTTGCGAATCGCCCGACAGGGCTACGTCGCCAATCGCAAACGGTTGACGTGATAGTGTACCTCCATCGACTATCGACCGAGCTCTGCTCCAACACATGGATACGCGTGCAGTGTGCGCGAGTGGAGATCATTCCCTGTCGCAGGTGAAGCTTAAGCTTTCTAGACTCTCGGCAACGGCGCCTAACATTTCCAGCCGCGAATAATCCAATGCCCAAGCTACTATGTAGGCGATACGCGATATCACGAGAGGATCACCATGCATCGCTCACACCGAGCGTACATACCATACAGGCAACAATAGTACTACAGTAGATCAAATGCATACGTACTACGAGTACTCCGTAGGGGTGGTTCGGGGGCGTAGTGCTCTGTACCAGGTCCTAGGTAGGAGTACCAGGTACCAGGTATACCACAGCCCAGCAGGGTAAACTTGGAGGCTACCATGTAACAGGTATATGGGTCGGCAGGAGCGCCTCGTGCGCCTAGGGGACGGAACACAGACCGAGATCGACGAGTATCAGACATAGAGAGTAAGCGGGGCATCGCGCGTGGCGTGCTGCTTACAATACCGCACACCGCACAGCAAGCTGAAGACAGGAAACTTCAACGCCACAAGCAAGGGCTTCGGGGTGTACATGCAGATGATGCTTGTGACAACACGCTGTAGAGTGATTCGCAAATAACACCGGCTCTTCGCTCACCTGCGCTATTAATCCCACGAACGATCCGCCGAACGCAACTGCTGCCAGAGGGCACCTCATTATCAAACGAAGTTGTCAGCACCGGGCTGAGAGCGAGATCAGACCAGCAGCAGTTCTGCTCTAGCCTCCACCAGGATAGCCCACTTGCCCTTTGTACTAACGCCCTTTTACGTAAGTGGAACTCCCCGATAAAGAGAAGACGAATTCGAGAGGTGACAATTTTGAATTTTCAATTTCACGCTAAAGCTCGCACAGCGACAATGGCGACGATGGAGGAGGAGGAGGAGGACTGGGGACACGACGATGACACACAGTTGGATGAAGGTGCAGATGAAGGTAGCGCTAGCGATGGAAACGAAACAATCGCTGACGACGAAGATGAGGTGGCAGACGACGTCTCAGTCAGCGATACCCAGCTCGTTGCTGAGGACACCGTCTGCGAAATCGAGCCTGCCTCGCCCTCGAGCAACAATGGCAATGCGCCAGCCCGGGGGGGGGTGGAGCTAGCACGTGCTACTGCTCCGAATGGGGAGGTGGATATCAGCTTCGCGGCTTGCACAGAGGTCGACCGTCGAACGGTGGCTGGTGAGCGGCACTTCCCTATCCCGAGACCGACAGAGATCGCGAGAGGAGGCGCGACCATCGCCCTCGACGGGCAGGAACAAGCGACCGATACGGCGCCAGAGCAGACGCAAGATGACGGCGGTGATGAAGGGATAGTTGCTGGGAATCCTTCAGCGCACGAGGCGACACCATCCAATGAAATTCAGCGGAAGCGGCGGAGGACGCTGGAGGAAGGAGGAATCGGCTTGGAGGGAGCGCACACTGAACCGCGCCCTGGTGCAGACGGCGAGAACGTCGACGGGTGTGAGGACAAAGACAACAACAACGACGATGGCGGTCTTACCCGCAGCGGAGGCTTGCTCCCAGGCCGAGTGGAGGCGAACGATAACGATCTGACCGCAGCGGTGGAGGGTGAGATGCACCCGACACTGGAAGACAGCCCGTGTCTCCGTTCCCCACCGGCCGACGACGCCGCTAGTGCTACGCACCGGGACAACCACTCTCCGCAAGGCCGGGAATCGACGCAGTACACAGAATTGCTCAGCCTCCGTTTGTCGCCTGCGGCAGACGACAGCCCGACCGCCCAGCGGCGGGAGCAGAGCGCGACCCCATACCTTACACCCACCACTCCAGCGTCGGGGAGGCGGGTAAGCGGCGATGCGGACTCCGAATCCTCGGGAGGGCTGTCCCAGTTGCGCGTGGCGCCACCCTCCCTCTTCCGAATGTCCCCACAGTCGGACGAGGCGGCCGAGCGTCGTCCGCCCTCCCCCCCCAGGAGAACCGGCCAAGGGAGCTCCGGCTTCTTGCGGCGTGGAGGGTCGCCGCCTCGAGGGGCGGCAGCTGCTTCCGCCGGCGGTTGCTTTACAACGGAAGGGGGAGCGTCTCCGCTTTCGCCGTCCACCCCGGACCCATCGCACGGGAAGACGGAGCAAACGGAGTCGGAAGAGCTGGTAGTCTCCCCTCCTGTGGCTTCGGTGATGTCATCGACGCTGTCCACCGTTGTAAGCCCTCTGGAGCCTTCCGCTGCCGCGGCCGTCGCAGCCATCGGTGTCGCGACTGGGACGCCTCGAGGTTCCAAGAGCATGCGACGGACCGGAAGGCTCGCGGATGAAATGTCCCCCGCGGCCGCAGAAGGCGAGAGCGTGGGGTTCCTGAGCTCAGCAGACCCACCGGCGAAGACCGCGGGCGCCGGTGCCGTCGCGAGCGACCTGTCGTCGTCGCAGCCCTTGCCTCGCGGATGGCTGGACGAGCAACTCGCCGCCGCTGCCACCCACACGAGCCCACAGCTGTCGAGGGCACGGCGGGCCAGAGCTGAGGACGAGGAAAGCGGGCGAGAAAAAAACATGGACACCAGTCGCTCGCTTCCCGACGCGGCGGCGGCGGCGGCGGCNNCTAGCGGCGGCGGTCGTGGTCGCGAAGAAGACTAGCGCTGCCGACCAGACGACCGCCGCTAACCCCATCGTTGCCCCGGCGAAGAAGGCCTTGAAGAAGCCGTCCCCGACCAAAGCTGTGTCCGGTCCTGGCGGCTGGATACAGACGAAGGTCTCCCAGTCCAGAATCGGTAATGTGTCCGCGGCGGCCGCCGGGCGGGGCGGCGGCTGTGCACGCACCGCCGTGGCGGACAGCCAGGACGGGTCACTTTCGCAGAACATTCTCGCCATCGGTGTTCCGCAAGACCGCACAGTGCCTGTTCCGCGGCCTCGACCGGCTCGCGCTGCTGCCACCGCCGACGCCGATGATAATCGGGACCTACGAGAGGACGGACTTTCGCAGTTCCGAGAAGAAGAGGACGAGGAGGGCGGGACACCTGCAGGAATGGCGCTCACGCTCAACACGCAGGACATCAACCCGACCGACTTTTCTCAGATTCAAAAGGATTGCTCACAGGACAGGAAGGAAGTGGAGCGCCTCTTGGACCAAGCTATTGCGGAGGGGCAATGCCTAGAGAGCACCGGAAAATCAGACGCCGGAGAATCCTTGTCGAGCTGCCCCCCTCCTGACCCGGTCCCAGTGGGTGCTGAGAGGGTTGGAGCGAACGCTGTTCCAGGTACGCGCGGAGGCTCGTCGCGGGCGGGGCCGGCTAGTCAAGATGCCGACGTTGGCGCTGGCGTCGGTGACGGCGGTGGCATCGAAGCTGCCTGGCGCGGGCGTAACACCTTACCTGCAACTAATAGCAAACGAAAATCGATGAAGGCGAGCGTGGCAGCTGTGGCGGGGGGTGCAGACGCGATCGGCGGTGCTGGGCAACGCAGGGCGGGGGGGGGGGCAGTGTCTCGTACACCCGGTATGCACATGGGAGGCTCGGGATCAAAATCAAGCGCGAAGAAGAAGAAGGCGCCTATTAATTGGTGAGTACTCAAGCGTTTTGTGTTTGTTTATTTTTTCAAGCGTTTTGGTTTTGGTCCGGAACGTTTCCGGTCGTACGCGGGTCCGTTTTTTTTTGTCGGGAAAACTGTTTTTACTTGCGGTTGCTGTGCAGCTTTAGGAAGGGTGGCGCCGCACATTTGCCGCGGCTGGCAAGGTTACGCAGATTATACCGTCGAAGGAGAGCCATCGCCTATTTCTTTCTCCAGGAATTATACCAGTGACTGGTTTGTCGTTACACCTCGCGGTTAGTCAGCGCCCCGGGAGGGGCCTCCAACCCCGCAGAATAGTTGTTGAACTGCTCTTCGATATTGCAGCACTACTGCTGTACAACTACTATTTCTAGACCGAGTACTGTACCCGAGATTCGAGGTCTTGCAGAAGCTTTCTGCTGTCGATCGTCACCCCTTTAACCCCTATATGTATAGAACTCTGCGCCCACGTTTCTGGGGAAGAAATACTTGAAATTCCAGTTGGATGATTTTTTCAGCAATAACGGGGTTTAGGCCACGGAGGATCTCTCAGGAATATGTTGTCGAGTAGGCGCGCGTACTGTAGGCGTTTCGCCAAAATATTCTTACAAAAACAAAATTGTAAATAGAGTAAGGGATTTGCAAACAAGATCCGTACTGCTAATATGAACTTCATAAAAGTGCTGCAAATATACAAGAGTCCAGAGTTTTTGTTGCATTTTTTTGCCCTTTTTTTGGGTGCCAATAATCTTGTACCTCTTGCGGGAACGTAATTCTCCTGTCGGCATTTATTTCGGGTACGCCAGCTTGCTACTTCCAAAGATGCGCAGTAGAGTAGAAAACTTTGGTGAAAGCCCTTTTTTCATCGGATGGTGTAGCCATGGTACTACGGTCCCGCGCGTGAAATTAATGATTTTGCGATTTTGCGATTTTTTTTGTGCTGCTGGATTGCAATTTCGAGTTCGCAAAAACACCTCGTGAGTCGTTTCTGGCTGCCTACGACTGCTGCCTGACGCACCCGACGTCCTCACACACGCCATCAGGAGGGTGTCTCAATTTTGCGCGCTGTGGTTGCTTGTGAGGAGCTGTACGTAGCTGTCCGCAAGTAAAGTGCAAACGTGTACGTAGTGGGGGGGTGTTTTTTGTCTCGTTTTGTGTCTTCTTAGTTTCGACCAATTTCGGCCACTAAACCCCTCAAAGTCGAGGTGTAGACCTCCTTTGAGGAAGCGCAGACAGCCAAGCTGAAGAGAATCACAAGCTGCTGGGGATGAAACACTGTTAGATAAGCACTGTAGTCACTTGAGCTAAAAGTCAGCGCTGACTGATAGCCCAAGTGCTTATGGTGGTTATCTGACAAAGCACAAACCGGGGCTGGAGAACCTTACGCTCAACGTCGAGATGCTGGAGACGCTGTTTTTGTTTAGCTCAGTGATTATGGTGCAATCTAACAAAGACTATGCTGGTACGAGCTGGGCCAGTCAAGGCGCTGCCAGAGCGGTTGATTGGCTATGCCCCGCTCAATGATACCTAGTACTGATCATTCACCAACCAACAAATGGAAAGCCTGCCTTTTTTTCTTCCTCCTTTTTGTCCGAGAGATACAACCGATACAACGATCCGAAAAAAAATACAAAGCAACCATAACTTGTCTGAAAATAGGAAATAAAATAAAAGGCAGGATTTCCATTTTTTGGCACATGCGGTGCAAAAACGAGGTTAATGTTTCAGATCGAAATTCGCGAAATTATGCAGGGCATGGCAGCAGTTCCACTTGTTCTCGTTACTATACTTGATTAATGTTGGTTATAGGAACAGTATTTGGGCCAAATCTCTTGATGGGTGACGAATTGGACAATGTAACTGGTACTGATCGTCTCCTTGTGTATTCAGGACTGTCTGCGCCAAATTTCACCTTGGCCGAGAAAAACGATTTTTGGAGCTGTTAGACGGATTGTTTGTAGAAATGTCAGCAAAAATTGGCACTTTTGAGGATTATCCCGGCGAGGTCGAGTTGGATTATCAAAATGCTAGGACCTGTATGCCCACTACTGTACCAGGGTGAGCCCTTCCGACTTTCAAGTCCCAACTCGCAAAAGCGATGGCGCTACAGCCTTGGGAGGCATTATCGGTTTCTAGGCATTATCCGTTTCTAGGCTGGCCCAGCTTGTACACCCGCTCTTTGCTATGGCACGAACCAGTCAAAGGTCCAACTGCGCGTGTCAAAATAGCGGCGGAATTTTAACTCTTACCGAAAAAACGTCTAGATGTTAGAGTCACCCGGAAACCCGGGGATAGGAGGGTGTGCTCATGTCATGCATGGCCGTAGTCGTGGGTGGATAAGGTCCTCCGTGGTCGTAAGGGTGGCTTCACGTGTACTCTCACGCCTATACACTCATACTGTATTGCTTTTCACGGCGGCACCCAGGCCTAGCTTTTCCTCGCCTCGCCTCGCCTCGCCCCACTTCGCCACTCATGCCCTCTCTCAACCCCCATCCGCCTCCTTCTCCGTCTCCCCTCCCCNNCTCCCCTCCCCTCCCCTCCCCTGTACGAACTGTGCGATGCTCGCAGTCCTTCCCGATTCGACCCGCCCCAACCGAAGAAGAACGTGTTCGATCTCCCCAGTGACGGTGACGCCAGCGACGGCGCGTCGGACGACCCCCGACCGAATCCCCCGATATCTCCCTCATTCGCTCGGAACGCTTCCAAGAAAACCACAAGGCGCAAGAGCGACGGGGGGGCAGGGAAGGCCGGCGAGGGTGATCCCTCGGTCCGTGCAGCAAAAAAACCCGGCGCCTCCAGCGGCCGCGACAGGTTGGCAGGCGGCGCCGACGACACGAGAGACGTGCCAGAAAACGAGGATGAATGCCAGGTTGAGAGAACGATGGAGGACCTCCAGGTGGCGAGGGCGATGGCGGCTATCCGGAACGATCTTTCCCCTGCCCCCTTTGCACCCAGTCATAGCGAGGACGATGAGGACGAGAACCGGGAAGAAGAGGAGGGGAAGGGGGGAGAGAAGGAAGATGAAGCAGGAGAGGTGAAAGAAGTGGTGGTTTTGGAGGCGGACGGGGAGGAGGAGGAGGAGGAAGATAACGTAGACGAACGGGGGGTGACCGCTGTACGTGGCGGGTCGCGTGCAGAGCCTGAGCGGACAAGAGTCGCAGCTGGTAGTAAATGTCGGCCCCACGCAGCAACGAGCGAACCTCGGGCCGACCGCGGTGGTACCGACCGAGATTCTGAGCCACCTTCCCCGCGGACGAAAAGGCGCGCTCAAGCCCATCCTGACCAATCAGCGCCGTCCCGCTCTGCCCTTAGCCCCGACGGCCAGTCCAGCGGGGGCAAGAAGATCACGCCGCTTGCTTCGGAACGCGCGGAGCGTGGCGGTGGGGGTGGCGGTGGCAGTGGCTCGGTAGCCGTCGCTACGGGCACCGCGGCTGTGGGCGCCGAGCCTGTGACGTACAATGCCCTGTTGCCGTTCCTCGACAAGGAGGGCTGGGAATGCGTCGACGGGAAAGGTCTCCACACGTGGTTCTACCTCTTCCCGGGTAAGGGTGGCAGGAACGGGAAGAAGGGGATAGACTTCTTGGTTTCCGAGGAAGACGTCATTGAGCACGTCTGCGGCGATGAGCGCCTCCGCGCGGGCTTTGAAGAGCACCTTCGTGAGGCAGCCAGGGGTTCACCGAGCGGTGGCGGNNGGCGGCGGCGGCGGCGGCTGCTGCGCAGGTGACGAAAGCGCTGCACGTGCCGGACGATGTAAACGTGGGGAAGGTGGCAGCGTCGGTGGCCGTAGCGGTGAAAAAAGTGTGCGCCAGCCCGTGCGTGCTAAATCGGGGCGTGGCAAGCAGAGGAGTGGGGACGAGGTCGGCGCGAGCAGCGCTACGGGGAGAAGCAAAGACCGAGCTGGTGGCCGGGCCGCTGGACAAGGTCTGCGAAACACCTCAGAGGAGGAGTGCGACCCGGAAAAGCAGTGGTTGATCCTCTGGCCGAAGCTGCAAGAGGATGGGTGGCATTGGGATTACGGAAGCGGGCTCGCATCGCGCATTTGGCTCAAGAAAGGCGTCTCCAAGCGCTGCGGCGTGCTCGGGGTTGACATGTTCGAATCCGAAGGGGAAGTCGTAGCACACGTCACCGGGACCGCGGCAGGTGCTGGCCAGGCCGATGGTGGGGCCGCCGCTCAAGGCGGGGAGCTGCCTGAACCGGTCGGGGGGGGGTCCAGATTGCAGGAGTGGGGATTGACGAAGAACAGGTCCAGGCGGCGGAAGGTCCAGCCAACGTTCCCGGGAGACACGCCTCCGCCGGAGGTGGTCAAGCTGCCCAGCCGAAAGGTGAGGCGAAAGACCGCTGCATCACCGCCAACCCACACCGCCAAAGACCCGCCCGCGGCATCCGCGCAGGCGAGGGGACGCGGTGACGATGAGCAGCCCACCTCGGGTGCGTGCGACCGCTCTATCGAACCGCAGGCTCAGAGGGGGGGGGAGATGCGCCCGCGAAAGCGCCCCCAAAAAGACGCGCCTGCCCCCGCTTCAAAGCGTGGGCGGGAAGAACGGGGGGAGCCGCCGTCGGTGGTGCTGGACGACGATGTGGGCAGCGAGCCGCGCGGGGAGGAGCGGGGGGGAGAGGACGCCGCCGCTCTCAGCGAAGAGGAGATGGACTTCGCCACCCAACCACAGTACGCGTTGCCGCCGCCGGAGATCGACGACATGGCTGATGACATGGCTGAGATGGGGCAAGTCAGAGTCGCGGAACACCCTCCAGCAGCAGCCGGGGCGGCGGCGGCGGAGGAGGCCGGTGGGGGTGAAGGGGGCACGCGTTATGGGCCCGCGGGCAGCGAGGGGAACGCCGCAAGCGCGATCGACAGAACGAGGAGCACCGGTAGTAGTGTCCGCGATGCGTCCTCGGCGATTTCCGCGAAGTCGACTTCCCCCCCCCTGTGGAGAAAACATCCCCCGGTCAGAGCAGCGCAGGGTGTGCCCGTGGCGGCCTCATCTGCGGGAGCTGCCGGTAGCGGTGGCAATGGCGACGGTGCTGGCGCAGGCCAAACGTCTTCCAGGCACGAGAGGCAAGTGCCCACGGCTGCGCCTCCGACTTCGACCGCTGGCGGTGGTGGCAGCGGAAGCGGCGGTGGAAATAAGAAGAGAAGGCGAGGCTCGCCGCCTGCAGGGGATGCTGTGCGTGCGTCGAGCCGCGGCCAGGGCCCCTTTTCAGGCTTAGGTGTTATAATTACCGGCTGCAGGCGTGAGAGACCCGACGGGACGCGGGATGAGATCCAGAAAAAAATCGAGAAGCTTGGGGGAAATGTGGTGAATGTCCTCGGCAAGGACGCGGGCGAATGGAGAAAATGGCTTCTGGACGAAGCCGTGCAGAGCGGTGGCGGTGGCGGTGGCGGTAGCGGGCCGTCACGGAGCGACAATGGGCAGCGTATGATCGCTGTCGCAACGCCCGACAGTGACCGCACCGTAAACTTTCAGCTCGCGCTTGCGGCGGGGATACCCATCGTACATCCGTCCTACGTGACCGCTTGCTGTGGAATGATGACGGAGCTCGATCCCACGCCCTATCTCTTGCCGCTGGGGCGGTCGGCCCTCGGCGAGCGTGGTCTCATCATGCCCTCCTTCAGCTCGGCTGCCTCTGGCAGAGGAGGTCTCGGGGGCAGGGTTCCCGCGTCGCCCGGAGAGCGGCCTTTCCACGGCAAGAACGTTCTCCTATACATGGAAAAGGCGGTCCCTCCACCCAAGACTGAAGAGTGGATGTTCACCCTGAGAGTGGCAGGTGCTACGGTGACCACGGTGGACAAGAGTAGAGGTGGCAGTGGTGGCGGCCGGAGGGGAAAGAAAGGGGCAGCGGCAGTGGCAGCCGGGGCCGGGGGAACCCGGTGCAATCTAGAGGCCGCCCTCGACCTTGTGCAGAAGGGGCTGATCTACTGCGTGATAGGCCCCAACCGCAGCGACTCTTCCGGGGCCCACGCCGACGTGATCCTGTCGAGAAAACGCCTCGAGGACGCCGCCGTTAAAGCGGGTACAGCGGCGGGAACGCTTGAATGGGCCGTGCAATGCATGGCCCACAAGCGCCTGCTCCTTCCTAACGCCGGCACATGCCCGTGGTTTCCTCTCTGTACCTCAGCGGTCGGTGGCACCGGCGGCGGCGACGGTGGCGGCGGTAGTAGAACCAGGGGGGGCAGTGGAGACGCAGACGAGGCGGCTGGCGCGTCGAGCAGGGTCGGTGGCAGAAACAGAAAAGGCACTGGCCGTGGCGGTCGAGGTGGCGGAGGCCGTGGTGGCGGAGGCCGTGGTGGCGGAAGACGCGGTGGAGGAAGCCGCGGCGGCGGGCGAGTTGCAGCGGGCGGGGCGAGCTCGGGTGAAGAGACGGGCCCTTTCCACGTTTACCGTTCCGACGAGAGCAAGCGGTACCTCGCCGGCGACTACGTCCTGCTCGTGAAGGAAAAGTGCGCGACCAAGAACGGAGCCGCGGCGGGGGTGGGAGGCGGGGTGGGGGCGGCAGTGGACGCCGCCAA
>JAXFYO010115539.1:0-16647 GCA_034768055.1 Saccharina latissima
AACGAGCTGAGATTAAATGTTGACTCATCGCTGCCCCCAACTCGACTTCACGCTATCAGGATCGAGTGCGAGTGGTGGTGTCCGACTTCGAAGAGAACCTGGACAAATCGTCTTTCAAAGACCCGAGGGAGTACGCCATTGCCAACGCATGCGGCAAAGCAAGAGAGGTGACTGTCGGTACGGACGCATTGTTGTATATTCATCGACAAGAGTGATGCGCAAGCTGCAAGAAGGTGGTCGGTCTTCCACGGTACGGTATGGACGATTTTGTTTTTTTCGCTGTAAGTAATGCGTCCAGTCTGCTTGGGCTAGAATATTTTCGGCACACACAATGTCGCGTACGCTCAGCCTGAATTGCGCATACAAGTACTGGAGGTTCTGTGATGAGTGTGTGTCTTTTCCACGACACACGCCCGAAAACGCAACTACCGTTTAACTGAGAGCAACTGAGAGCAACTGTGAGCACTGTGAGCACTGGGGGTGAGCGTCGCTGGTTGTTGGCTGCCGCTCTTTTTTAAAGCGCGCCGTTCGTGCGAGCATCGGTACTGTGGCTTAATGGTGCAGTCGCTCTCTGTCACAGCGATCCTCTCGCTGTCTTTTGCTATATAAAGGCATTGGCTTGTTGGTCACCCCGCTGTCAGCTGTTAGGATATTAATCGGCCGTCGTGACACATAATTTTGTGTAGCTTTTGGCGCTCGGCGTCTGGCGTGCTTTCAAGAGGTGTGTCGGCCTACGCGATGTGGAGTCGCCACGGGCTTAAGCTCTTCCGTCTCTCATGGTCGTTTTTGTTTGCGGCATCGTATTTATCGAGGGGGGAGGGGGGGGTTCTCCTACTGCCGCCCCCTCTGAAAGTAACCGGGTTGGCACGGACTAGTGATACAACCTATGCTGGGAACTGGGCTGTAACATTTTGTAAAAGTCGCACACGCAAACGTTCGGGTGAAGCTCTGGCAAACGTTCGTTCCGATGGTGGCATCATACACGACTGCATTATATTGCGCCGTTCTCTCGTGGAGGTACGCATGCGCAAGTGTTCACAACAGCGGTTTGGAATCGCGCGTTCTTTTCGGCTCGCCCGGGCGCAGGTGGCAGGACGTGTACTTCAAGACGGCAGCGGGAGCGGGGGGGGCGACGCACCCATCGTGGTGATAGGGTCCGACACCATTGTCGACGTGAGAGTTGGCGACGTCGGAGGTTTACGACATACACTATAATAGGGAATTCTTGGTTTTCATCGGCAAACAGAGATACAGTCGTATCGCGCGGAAAAATCGCGTCGTCTACTGTACGTGCGTCAGTGATCACATGCCAGTAGGCTGCTTTCATCGCAAGCCTATTGGGCCGTACCGTGTGGTGCGGCCCGTCGTGTTTTGACAGGCGCGTGTCTGGTGAAGCTGAACAACAACATATGGGCAACTCAAATCGAGACTAAACGGGTCGAGGACGCAACGAGAATTAGCCTTTGTGGGTACAGAGCATTATTTGCCGTTTCAATTCACACTGTTTTCGAGCGATGTTGCGCATGTCCAAGTCACCCTCATCAATCTCGGTTTTTATTCCTTTCACCGCTCCAGAAATTATCAGATTCTAAGTCCAAGTAGTTTGTCCCCGAAACCTTAGGCGCCGTTTTAAGGGGGTTGACGTATCCAACCTCCTCTGCTCGCGTCATCGCCACCACGGCCCCTATTCGGCAACATAACCGAGCGAATGTCCGTGCCGCAACCACCGTTTTCAGTTGGATGGCGTTATCTTGGAGAAGCCCAGGGATGACGACCACGCGTTCTCCATGCTTTCGAGCATGAGCGGGCGACGACACCTGGTGCACTCGGGAGTGTCCGTGTTTACCGGCAAGGTCGGGAAAATGGAGGCAGCTGTTAGCTTCTGCGAGACCACGGAAGTGCTCTTCACGGCTCTCTCGCCCGAAGAAATACGCGCGTACATCCGGTGGGTGCCATACACGTAGCGACCGGATGCGCAGAGCTTGGAGGACACCGGCAGAGAGACACTTCAGAATCAACTGCTGTCTCCACTCTCAACATGGAACCTGAATCGTTTTATTTTATTTTTCTGTACGCACTTTTGGTGTATCTGTAGCATGTGCAGTGCGCCTGCGCCAAATAGAGGGCTACTGCAGTGCAGTCGGAAGCCAGCGACGTTTTCTTTGTCTGTGGCATCTAAAATAAGCGCTCCTCTGCGAACACGCACGCACACGGCCGGCAAGAGAACGTACTTGACTACCGCAAGGACAGAAACAAGGCACATGTTTGGAACAGTTGGCGAAATAATATTACGACGATCAGCAGCACAGCATCACCCACTCGCTTGGGGCATAATGCATTCCATGTCCGAGCTACGATGCAAGGAAGCACACGACACGGGTGCAGTAAGGTCCCACTCGTACTGCCGCGCGCTTACACCACTCGTAGACGGTTCAATGGTTGATTAGACCAAACCTGTCATTGAGCTGGTCGCTACCTCTGAGTCCCAAGAGGGTTAAGCCTCCGCTGTTCCTCGCTGCTCTAACCGTACCGCCCCAAATGGAGCTAGCAAAGTCGTTCCCGGGAATAAAAAATGTTGTGTTCGACTGTCCACCTCCTGATTCGATTGCCGCCGCTCTTTCCTATTGGCCCGCCTCAGAACCCGAGAGCCGATGGACAAGTCGGGGTCTTACGGCATTCAGGGGGCAGGAGGACAATTTGTGCGCAAGGTGGAAGGGTGAGCCCTCGATAATCGTTGCGAGACGACCGCGCGTTTGAGGCGTGTGGCACCTCACAGCATGAACTGCAGGAGCCACTTCTTTGATTAACCGCGGACTCTTCGGGCACGGGGGCGATTAGACTCGACTGCAGCACTCGCTAGTTTTTGTCTTGGCATTTCCGGTCCGATGAAAATAACGCCACGGTGCGCTTTCGAATAATTCGCTGAACGCTCCGATCGCACCTGTGCCTCTGACCCGCAGGTGTTACTTCAACGTGATGGGTTTCCCCATGCACGCGTTCTCGGGGCGTTTAGCGGGCCTCATCGAGGACGGGAAAGTGTGATAGCGCGACGACGGAGGCTTTGGACAAGGCAGCAGGGACACTTTAACCCTTTAGGCGCGTTTAGGCACCTTTTGGCATATCCAGGTCTTTACTAGGACTGCACTCCCGGTATGGGGACAAACTCTTGAAATTAGAGTAATATTTAGGTTCATGTATAGTCTATTAAATAGTGCAGTACTGAAAGGGTCGCATGCCAGGCGGCCAAAACATACCTACCTGGCAGCACATTGTTTAGGTCTGGATGACGTGAACCTGCCTCGACACTAACTGGTAGGCAGAACGTGGTAGAAGTTTCGGGCAGCAAGCAGCCGCAGGAAGGCTTGGACACTACCCAGGCGTACTAGCTGGCGGGTCCTCGTTGACATGTCGGCTCTGTTCGCCGTGCCCCCCGCTGTCTACAGGTAGTTGGGACTGGTGTTTGGTTTAACGTGCGTGATAAGTGACAATCCGTGGTGTGTACTTAAGACGCGTGGGGATCGGGAGAGAATAGTTCAATTAACCTCCGCTCATGGCGGCTTGTCGTTTTTATAAACACACGCGGACACGCTTTGCAACGGTGGGGGGGGGTATGACGCTGCCACGCTTCACATGGAGTGGTTTGCAATGTTTTACCGGAGCCAGGCGAGAGGAAACGCAGACGGCGACCCATGGCGTCTCACGCACAAGAAGAACTAAATCATGCACATCCTCGAGAGCACCTCCTATGCTGGTTAGCCTGGCACCGCCTTTAGGCGAGAAGCCGATCTATAATAGCTCATAAACACCCGTCCATCGGCCCGGGTTCGAGGCGATTGATGGTGGACGAGTGGAAAACGAGCCGATGATTTCATTGGTTCAGTGTTCTCTCTTCCCTGTTGCGGCGTTAGCATGTCGCGTAAGTGTCTCCTCATCGTACCTGCCAGGCGCTATGGCCTGCCTAGATGAGGAGTTACTCACCCCTCTGCAGGCAGAAGGCATATTGGCGAGGCGAGCAACTCTTCCCCATACACGGGGATTCTATGTCGCGGAAAAGCGAAATGTGTCCGCCGGATTAAATGTGTATGTCTAATCAAATTACTGGAGTAAACGTGCAAAGCCTTTCTACACTGTGAGAAAAATTGTTTTTTCAAGACCGTAGCTTTCACAAGGTATACTTACGAGATACTCGTACGTAGGATTAGATTAAAATCTACAGTAGCCCAGACAGACGAACCAGTCTGTCGTTATCATAGCAAAATAATAAATGTAGCAGCACACACCACTGGGATGACCTCATTGCAACAGCACACACCACTGGGATGATCTCCTCGTGCGACTGTCAAACCTTCGAAATAAGCAGTACACTGGGGAACAGCAGCCCAACGAATATCGTTGCCGCCTCTCTAGGACATTTTTGTTAAAATCAAGACCTACATATAGCAGTAGCCCAGGTGTTGAAGTAGACGACCGGGTGTGTCCACGTTAGAATCAGATCACGCGGCAACGTCCTACTGCTTGGGACACGCTTTTTAATATTTGCTTTTCCGTCGGCACCAAAAACGATCCACCACGCGAAAGAAAAACGAAACAATGTCCTGTGTAGTAACGCAATACACCTTTGGAACGCGATGACAACTAAATTTCCTGTGTTACGACGACTCATACGTTTGATACACATTGGGTTTGTCGTTGTATGAGGAGCAGCGGCACAGCGGCAGCCTGATCGGCTGGGGAGGGGGTGCAGCAACGGAGAGCCGAGGCGAAATGGAAGATCGGTTAGTCGCAGGAATGCTCGCTTCGCACCGATGTCGACATGCGCGGGGCTGGGGGGGTATTGCAACGACGGGGGCGCCGAGGAGCAAAGGCGCACCTGACGGCAGAGAAGCCCGCTCTGGGCCGACGATAGTCACACGTCGGACAGTGGGGGTGTTACAACGCCGGGCCGACGATGCGGATGGAGAAGGAAGGCGCGCATGCTGTCACGGGGCCGTGACCGGGATGCCCGTTTTGCACCGACGATAGTTATGCGTCGGGCAGGGGGGGTGTTGCAGCGCAAGGGACGGAGTGGTTAACACTGTGATGCGTACACTTTTTATCTGTACCCTCTTTTTTTCAATCAAGTGCATTGCGATAGCAACATTTTATCTTCATGTATAGGATGTTTGTCGTTGTATGAGGAGCAGCGATTCAGTGCGAGGATATTCCGACCTTCGCCTGTACAGCCCTTGAATCAGATACCTCGTTCAATATTTTGATCCTTGCTCCTTTTTCACAAGTTAGAGGTGTGGGAGTGGATTGCGAAGCGCCTCATCTTCGATCAATTTTCCGATAAAATTTGGTCGATTTGATTCCCTCTTGATTTTATGTGGATCTATCTCTCTCTGCACAAATAAACCGCCAATCAAGGCGGGCTAGTGTTACGCCGTTTTGCTCTTTTCGAGGCCATTTCTGGCGCTGTTCTTCTTCTTCTCAAACTGCCCTCGATGGCCTGCCCTTTTCCACACGCAAGACATATAATACACCAAGGATATGGGATAATATCTCAGGTTCCATTTCAGGTGTATGCCTAATTTACAACACCGGGCACCAGGTGCGATATGTTCTTCACTACGGAGGTTAAATTAAACTGTGCACACACACCTACACCTATTGTTCAGGCCCTTCTAGTAAAAACTAGATAAACCGCGTCCAGCACAACAGGGTGCCACTATTATTATAGTTTCGAGCCGAACACGACCATACAGTTTTAAATCGCTACTCGTACGTAACTACTTGGCAAACGAAAAAACGACAGTTAGTTCTGAAACAAAAACGACCATACAGGGTTTTTTTTATCGCTAATATCTGGAAAAGGGGGGGGGGGGGGGGGTACTAGCAAGCAAGGGTTAACACCAACCTTCAAAAATCTGAGGAGCACTTCCTTCTCCGGGTGGCTCCGAATATCAATCTACAAATCCTACACACACTAAATAAAGGCTGGAAATAAACGGCACGTACCACCATGATAAGGTAAGTTTAACGACTAAGGGACATCCTCAACAGGTAATAAACAGACAGCAACGACACCAAACAACTATATGACTATAAATACCAGTAACTCCGGGAGCGAAAACGAAGCCCTAAAACGAGACATGAATTTTCCGCGAGAAGCACGACCCNNCGATGTATTCCCAGCAGCATTCCCCACCAGACCCTTCATTAAAACGTCAGCAATGCCGCCCGTTGCTTGACGATAATATACGAATTCAGCTTTGTCACACTCTTAACAGACGCAAGGCCCACTCCGCTACGTACCGCCTACCCTGTGTGCCACATCCATCCATCTATCTGCTGTTGTACCGCGCTGTAGCGCTCAATTCGGTAACTCGCCCGAACCCTATATAACTCGATAATCACGCGACCAACTATATACGGTACTGGTCAGGAAAGTCTGGCTCCTCGCCTACGCCTGTTCCTCTCCCCCCCTCTCCCTCCATATGATATTCCCCAACACTACAGTAAGAGGTGCTGCTTCAACACCTGCTTCGGACGGAAGCAAGCCTCCATGATATCGAGGAACGGCCGGGAAGAATTAACTCGGCCGAAAACACGTTTCGATGCTATAAGCACAATCTCCCTCTCTTCCCAAGGGACTCTCGACCCATGTTTGTACGGCAAGAAACCTATTATGGCTACGTACAGTAATTTCGACTACCCGTATTTTACCCTGCTGATAACCAACCTCCCCGAATACAAAAGCCGCCCGTGTCTCTGCATTTTTTTACAACAAAACGAAAAAAAAGGGGCAGAACTGCGACATTTGAAGAGCCGGCCAAACAAGGCTCACAACAAAAACGATACACTTTGGCCCCTTGACATATATATTTCACAGTAAGGGTTACACCTTAATACACAGTAAGAGCTGTCTAGAATAATAAACCGCGCTGTCAAGCCGATCAACCAGCGATTGGCTTTATTAATAGTGGGCACAGCGGGTTGGACTGGCTGCTACACCCGCCCCCCATCTACCCTTCAACAAATACGGAGAACATTCGACGATATGCGTGGCAGTCTCCCCCTTCGTCCCTCCAGCAGCCCCTGCACCGCAAGCGAACCGTATGCAGCCGGTATACAACCCCCGCACATATAGCAAGCGGACCGTAAGCAGCCTTACTATACCCCCCGTACCGCAAGCAAACCGTAAGCAACCGGAATCTCCCGTCTGTATAGAAATATCGTTACATTTGCAAGGCCGACTGCGACGTGCGCGCCGCCCCGACAAGCCCGCCCATCTTGGCGTTGATCTTCTCGACCCGATCCGACACGCGCACAAAGCTAACGGGGTCTTCTTCCAGGTCCCCGTCGTCCTCAAAGTCGAAGTCGAACTGCTGCCTGAGCTCGGTCGATGTCAGCGGAGTGTTCGCCTTGAACGATGTATTATCCCCGGCCCACTTCTGGGCGCTTAAAGCGCGCACCATGGAGGGAGGCGCCTTCGGTGGCACGTCCAAACCACGCGCGTTATCCAAGCTCGAGCGACGAGCCGTATCCCCGCCGCCACCACCCCCCCCACCGTCCATATAGAACCCATGCCGACTGTCCGATGCCCGACTGTCGAACGAGCTCGTCCCCGAACCCCCGGCCCTGACGAACGCCCTGAACTCCACGATGTTGCTGCCCCCTTCCGCGTTCGAAAACATCCGCTCGCCGGCGTTGTTGTCGTCTCCAAACACAGCCTCGACCAGCGCCGCCTCCGCTTCGCGTTCCGCTACTTCCGTCCTGTCGGCCGCAGAGGCTAGCAGGTCGTGCGGGACGCCGGCGGCCAGATCACTCTCAATAGTGGCGCCCGATTCCCCGCGGGCGGTGCACTTTATCCACCAAGTCGGCATGGCCGAGCTCGCGGGGAGGTCAAGCGGCCATCCCCCTCGTGCCGACCGGGTGGGCACCCAGTTGCTCCCCAGATTGCTGCTGTTGCCCGTGACAGTGCGCGGTTCTTTTTCCGGGGTGGTGGACGCCATAAGTTCGAAGTCGTGGGAGCTCGCGTAGGAGCGGAGAGAGTGCAGCACCGGCGGCCCAATGGTCGAGCTCGCCCAGCTGCCGACGCTGCCACTTCCTTGGCTCATGAAGCTGCCGCTCACGCAACTAGAGTTGCTTCTGGCAAACACTGCTCTCGCAGCGCTTAGACTTGCAGGCATCCTCGGGACTCCACTATCACTGCCACCGATGCCCGCGCGACCCCCGCCTTTCTTCGCGCCGCCGGCGTAGCTCATGTACACCTTTGAGCCCGCGCTCCTTCGCCGCGCTGCGGCCGCGCTCCTTCTCTCCATCCGCCGACTCCGGTCCCCAGCATTACTGCTTTCAAAGCTCGTGCTCGCGAAACTCGAGGACGACCTGTCTCTCCTACTCCTGTTATCGAAGCGTCTTTTGTGCCCATCGATAACCGGCGCCCCAGGAGCGAGTATCGGGGTGCGCGGCGGCACCCTCCCGGCCCCTGCCGCAGAGACATGCTCCGCTGGACCGCGGCGGCCAGTCTCGAGGCCTCGTATGATACCGTCCAGGCTGTTGCTGCGGTTTCGTGTATGACCGTCCCCAGCGGTCGGGGTGGTTGGGTCAGCGGTAAGCTCTGAGAGGGAGGCGTAGTTGACGGGGATCTTAGGGAGGTCCGAGTAGAACTCCTTCCCCGAAGGCGTACAGTGCGCGTCGATGGAGGCCCTGGTTATGGTCCCATCGCTGTTGATCCCGCTGTGGAAACCACCGCCCACCGCTCTGCCCCCCGGCGATTCGCTGCCTAAGGGCCGCGGAGAACGCGAAAGCATATACCGATCGAACGTGCGGGTGCGCTTGTTGCGCGGGCCGATGCCGTCTCCGTCCGCGGCCGATGGAACCGCCTCCGGCGCCCACCCGTTCTCGCTACCACCACGCTCTTCGTCCTCGCTCGAGCTCTCATTAACCAGAGCCGCGTTGGGGCCGCCGTTGTACAGCGGGTTCTGCGTGTAGGAGGGCTTGTCTCGCTTCTGGAGGTCTTTCACCGCCCGGGAACGCTTGCCCATCGTCGAGGGCGAACCCTCGTCGCTCTTGATGGAGGTCAGTTGCTTGAAGGAAAGCGGCCGCGCCTTCTGACGGTCGGAATCCGCCTCCGCCTTGCCACGCAGATCGTCGCCGCAGCGGTTCCTGGGCCGCCCGAGAAGGTTCGCCTTGTCGACGGAAGCGGGAGAACCCCTCGACGAGGCACCGGCCCCTTTCGGGCCGTTCCCACCGTCGTCGCGCTGATCGGCGACATGAAGGTCGCCGACCCCCGGCAACGCTCGGGACGAGGCAGAAGACGGTTCTGCCCGGGGCGTGATGGCGGCGGCGGGAACCGCGTACTGCTCGGCGCACGACAGGCGCCACCCGCCGCACACTCCCACGATCATAAGCGGCAACAGCACGAGGAAGATGCCGGCGAGTGCCCGGACGGACGGCGACTGGTCGTCTGCGGACCAGGCCTGTTGAGCACGACGACGACGGCCGGAGGGGGAAGAGAGGGGGGGGAGGTTAGAGAATGCGCATCACACTGCGGCGGCGTTCTAGCCCACGCTGCGCAGACACTTCCGAACTTGGGGCAATTTTATAACCGCTTCCTGGATGTCCCAGCCCCTTCTATTCGGAACAGCAGAACTAAACCAAAACCCTATAATGAGAGCAGGCTGGGAGTAGCAAAATAAACAACAAAGTCGCGAAGGCCTGGCCCACTGGCCCAAAGAAGAGGCGCTGTGAAGTGGTACGGCCGTCTGCACATCTGGAGGAAAGTCAAGATAACTATCCTCAAAACCCTCCAATACGACGCCCAACTGGCACGGAATCCCCTACCCCCCCCGCAATCACTGCCCACAGTACACACTGCGTAATCGGACGGCAAGAGCTGCGCCAATGCGATGCGATGAGATGGCAATCTATGTTCTGCTCGCACCCGATCGCCTGCACACATCAGCATGACGCGTTTGGGTCTACACTCATCGCAGGTTCGCTATTAATACTGTTGATACCGCACCTGTCCGAGTAGCCCGATAAGGTCCACCACAAATATCATCAGCCCCCCCTGGTAAGGCAACAATATGGCAACACGGCGGCAAGAAAAAACAGAGAGCGGCAAGCGTTAGAAAAGCACATCGAACGGCCTAGACGGGGACGGAGACTTGGGGGTGAGGTTTTGACAACAGTGACACTTATCTTCACATTCTAGGTGTAGCATCATCTCTCCCCGCTAGACGTGGGGTTAGGAGCGTTGTCGCATCGCTTAAAATCTAACCTCTCGAGGGCCTCTCTTTGAGGTACCCAACGAAAAAACTAGCGGCGGCGGACGTTAGGCTGTGCTGGTGTTTCTTGGCAATAGCACCATGGTCTGGGCCGATCGCACAATGCTCGCGAATGCAACACTTAAGCGTGTCACCCTATTATCAAGAGCAGCCAAAAGGCCAACGACGAAGAGAAGCTTCGAGGCAACAATTAAGTATGCAGCCACCGTGGCCCAAGGAAACGCACGCGTGAGACGCACGACCATCCTCTAACTATCTCCTGGAATAAGATGGACATACTATGGACATAAGATGTGGACATAATATGAACATAAGATGTGGACGTAAGATGGACATAAGAGGGGCATCTTCCAAACCAATTTGAGACAGTCGTAAGCAACTACTTATGTTGAAATCAAGCATGTGGGTCGACGGTCTACAATAGGTTGACCCGCCAAGGCCTCTTTGGGAATAATATATTCGTTTTAGTATGGGCGGTTATTTGGCGGCTGTCCGTCTCCATGGTTGTCCGTCCTACTATTAATAGGCGTGTTTGGCCTTGATCCTCTTGACCCTCTTGTGGCTTCACAGGGGAAACTTGACGACAAAAAATGACCATTACAGCCACGGCCACTGTTTCATTGAGGGATTATACAATGGTTGGTGTCCCGAATTACAGTGGTTGAAATGCAATGAGTCGCAGGGCACGGGCGCAGCGTGATTCTACCTCACCCAAGTTATCGTTGTTCCGGTCGCTATCCCTTCTATCCCTTCTATCCCTTACGTCCCTTATATCCCTTATATCCCTTATATCCCTTATATCCCTTATATCCATTATTTCCCTTGTCCCTTATATCCCTTATATCCCTTATACCCCTTAAAAGGGGTCCCAAAGGGGTTAAGCGCCGTTGCCAGTGTACGCTACAGTATTACTCGTATGCCTTGGTACCTGGTAGACTGAACGCATTTACGACCCCCCGTCTTTGGCCTCCAGGTTTACTGTGGATGGCTCTGCACGATTTGTACCTGTGAGCCTTGCTGAGAACCACATGCACTCCCATAACCTTAGCCTGGACGACTACAGAGAAACGCCTTCGGCTAAAGTTCCTCAGGGCATGGCCCCTTTCGTAGACGTGGCTGGAAGAACACGAGGGCCCACAGCTCCGCCACCAGGTAAAAACTGGGCAGAAGATAGTGCCGATTCCATCGAACGCGCTGTGAATCGACGGGGTCCGTTGCCAAGTGGTGCTACTCCTGGGCCCCCTACCTCCGGCAAGGCGAACGCGAAACGGACCGGTGGAAAACTTGGTCCCGTTACGATCACGTCAACTCCTTCAAGCAAACGAAAACCGGTCAGAAGGTGCGGGTTTGCTTGTTTAGGAAAACACACTACAGCAGTAACGAGTGTCGTGCTCGATCGGCAAATGACAGGCTGTCGCAATACTTCGGAGGGTTTTGCTACTGTGGTGCAGGGTCGTACTCACGGTTGATGTTTTTTCATCCGGCAGGGTGAAAGTCACCGCCTTGCGTAACCACAAAATGAAATACCATACAATACCAGGTACCTGGTACTTGACAAGCGCTTGATTCAACACCGGGTGTTTTTAACAAGTGCGCACATCCATCCTGAGTTTGCGGCAAAAATCAAGTGTATGTTTCCACGGTATGGCTATACACGACTGTGTCATACTGTATTGTATACGACACCGTCCCGAGCCCGCGGCACAAATATCTGATAGCCAAATGATTACTGTACCACGGGTGTATCAGCATGCTCTAGTCGTAGGGACATCATAGAAGGTGTCCTGAGACCGAAGCGGGCCAAAGCTCCAGGAGATACGTGCTCGTCTTCGAGATTGTTTACACACTTTTATGTGATAGTAAAAGTAGTGTTGTTTTCACTGATTTTAATAGAAATATACTAAGTATATCAGGTGTATATATGTAGAGTACGTAGTGAGTCAAAGTGGGATTCTCTTGTAGACTATGCTACACAAGCAGTGACCGTCTTGTTTTCCTCACGAAAACTGACTGAACAAACAAATGGGACGCAATCACAGATATATCATGGAGTACTGGCCCATTTCGACTGCTCGTACAGGATAGTCCTAGAATACGATACACAATATACCTCTGGTCCTCGTAGTAGCTTTATCTGCCTATCCGTGATGTGTGCCCCAAACCTGGGGCGGGTCGTGTGTGCGAAATTACGACACTGGTGTGGTGTCACATATAATATAGCAGTACACATCTTTTAATATTCAAACCCGTCTCGACTGCGTTTGTCGTTCTATAATTGGGTTGCCCGAGTTGCAGATCGGTTGGTGCAATCCTTGGCGCTGAGATGATGCACAGAAAATACCAGAACCAGCAACTGCAACAGGAGTTGCAACATCTTCGACAAAAACTCTTGGCAGCCCAAATGCACTCATTGGCTCTAGGAACGCCGAACGACGACGCTGTTGCCCCCGTCACTGACGACAACGGCAACAACCTTGCAATACCACCAGTGGCGCATGATGAGCTACACCAAACTGGGGCGCAGGATATAATTAAAAGGTTTGACGAGGAAGCGTTGGCAATGAAGTGCATGGCTGAGAAACTGGAGCGAAAGGCCTGCCAACAGGAAGCCTTGGAAGAGCAATACCATGTTCTCCGAGCCAAGGAGAGGGACTCACAAAACAGAAAGCGGGCGATGGTTCTCGAACGCAAGAGGAGGTTGCTTGAACGAGATCCCGATGTCGTTCAGTCTGGGGACAACGATGAGTGCACTCTAGAAGATCAAGCAGCTACAGAAGTGCAACGCATTGCGCGTGGCATCCAAGGACGTGCACGCATGAGAAGGCTCCGCCCCATTCTCAATAATGCTGCTACGAGTATCCAAGGCATAATGCGGGGTCACCTTGATCGTTCGTATGCCGCCCGAAAAAGAACCGGCAAGCGCGCTGTCACAAACATTCAGCGTGTGTGGCGTGGGCATATTGGTCGTTGCGCTCTGAAGTCTAATCTCTGGAAGCGAGAAAGAAGCACGAATGCAAGGGACATTCAAAGGATTGTACGAGGACGCCAAGGCCGGCGGCGTGTAGCCCATAAACGAGGTCTTCGCGAGAGTGGAAAACGAGGGTCGGAGGTGGTCGGGGTCAAGCAACTGTTCCGTCAAGATATAATTGAACTTGCAGACGCCATTGGCACACCACTTGAGAACGCCGTCGTTACGTCGCTCCCCAGTATCGTGCTGGGACTTCTGAAAGTTGTCGGGCTTATGCTGGAGGAGGAAGAGGACTCCGGAGCGATTACCCGGTACAGTGCTTTAGGGGTGCAATCCATCGAAAAGGTGCAGCCTGAAGTGCGATTTTCGTGGCGAGACGCTCTTAGTCTGCTACGGAGATCCTCTAAGCTTCTTCGTCGCCTACGCCAAGTGGCTGAGGCACCCGCCAGCAAACGACCGCGAATAGTGCACTTTTCTCAGTCCGCAGTACAGGCATACCTCGCCGTAAGGTGCGATCATGGCTGGGACGTGAATGCGATGGGTCTTGTGGGCGCTGGAGCCAAAGCCTGCCAGCACCTTATGATGTGGGTAGATGCACTGCAAGAAGTATTCGCGTGCCAATGTGACTTCTCGGGGGATTTCGGTAGCGATCGTGCACTCTGGATTGCCCGAGCTCAGCAAAGTATGCGTTCCATGCGCCACCTAGAATTATCTCGCATGGTGTCCAAGCATGCTGTGACATGCTTGCAGGATATAATCTGTGAATCACGTGAGGTGGCGCCAAAATCAAGTCAGTCTGCGCTTCACGAAAGCAACACAAACATCAGAAGGGGTGACCTACGTTTGTGCGTGGCGCAGAGTGCTTTGGAGATAATGAAGGAGCGCGAAACACATGCGAGGGACGCGTTGGAGGGGCTGAAACGCGAAGAAGACATCGCTCAGAGGAACGACGCAGCTCGGGAGCAGTTAACCATTGACGCGCTTGTTGCAGACCTCAACAACGCTCAAGCGGATCTAGAACGTCAGCGCATAGCACACGAAGAAGCGAGCAAAGAAGCCGAAGCCGGCATCGAAACTGACCAGGCACGACTACAACTATATTACGACAAACAAACAACGTGTGAAATAATTCGGAGGGAGCGTTGGACGTCCTTGGAGATGTTACGAATACAAAGGATACGCAACTCTAAATGGAGGGGAGTGGAGGTAGAGGTGTGGGGGGATCTTCGCCAGCAACTCGGAGTGGTGGGTGAGATGGAAGCTGCGTCTATTTTAGCCTCTGAAGACCTGCGATTCGTCCGTGACAAGTGCGAGCCAGCTAAAGATGGAGGGTCCGCAGAAATTTCCGTCCATGAAATGGAGTCACTTCAAATGAGGGCGAAAGAAGCACAATCGATGGCGGCTGCGGCGCAAATGCGACTACGTATCATGGAGGAAGAGAAAGAAAGCGCGTACGCCACCGCAAGTGAAACAGAGGTGAGTTCCAGCTGCGATACTGTACCTAGACCTAGACCATACCTTCTGTACCTGATTCGGCAACACAAGAATATGGTTGAGGCAATGTGGCTCACACTCTTTCTCCCCTCGCCTTTTGCAGCTGCAGAAGGAGGAGACTGTTTTTCCTCGTGAGTGGGACATTCCCACAGAAGAAGAGCGCGAGGAGGATCTTCGAGAAGACGAAAAGATCGCTAGATGGGAGGCTCAGACGGCCGCACAGTTCTTACCGCCTGCTTTGATCTTGCGACCCTTTCAACGTCCACGGCCCGTGATCGTCTGCTTGAGCCGGGATGTACCGGCCGCCGCGAAGCTCAACATTGTGAGCCGACTGCAACACGACCTCTCAGGCGCGATACTTGACATCGACAACTCAACAGACATGGGCCTTCACGTTCGCGACCTGCAGCAAGCTCTATCGGCCAGGTGTGGAGGAATACTGCAACATTTGCGTGTATGTGATTGAGGCTTTCCCGTGCCCGGTGTGAGCGTGATTTGTACCATGGCCATCTGTAACAGCGTACAGGTAGTCGTTGCTGACGATATCTGGACGAAAACGAGGTCGGCCGCGTGAACGCAATTTTTTTCGTTTGCGACGTCGAACTCATAGCGCTCTATGCACAGTGGTATACCGTAAAATTGCAAGACCGTGATCGTTGTTCGGTTCATCGCGGACCGGGAGAGCAGCTGGGGTCCTATCCCAGTGCCCTTAGGATAGAGTTTTAATCTTTACCGTCTGCTATATTTTCATCCTCCAATATTGATGGCAGGTTTAGCGCAGTATGCCACGTGGACATAGGTATTGGTGAGCGATGCAGGAAAGCTTTTCTTCGACGCTTGGCGACAGTCAAAGATGCACTTATACCCACGCCAACTTTTGTGTTGGTGATGGGCGACAAGAATAATCGTTCTGGAGGTCCGCTGGACACCAGCATAGGTTGCAGTGGCCGCGACTTGACTGTGATGGGAGATGGTGGGATGAAGAGGCGCCTCGAGGATATAGCCCGGATCGTCGAAGAGCTCCGGGGTCCCGTGTTTCTTACAAACCTAGCGAGTATGGGCCTGGAAGTTACGCCACCATCAGACTCCCACATTATTGTTTTGGAGGCGGTCATCATTTTGCTCACGCCACAAGTAGCTTTCGAAAATCATGTTCCGATGTCACCATTAAAAGGAGTCACTTGGACGGAGGTCAGGCACATCTTAGGGTTTCCGGACAAGATGTGGGCTGCTATCGCACGAGTAGATGCCTACAGCATCCCGCCGGCGAAGATTTCTACGCTTCAGGTATGTCAAGTTGTCATGCCGCGGGGGGTAGCAGACTGAGCAAGATTTTTCACCCACGTGACTTTTCAGACGATTAAAAATAGTGAAATGTCTTCTGCGTGTCAGACCGCCCAACGTTGTACACCTGATGATAGAGCTATGTTTCCACCAGATCGCGCGTGCAGATCGCGCGTGGTGCTCCGCCTGTCGAATTTTCATTGTACGGGGAACCCTTGCACACCGGGACCAACCGCACGATCGCTTCCAGCCTGAACAAGGTATCCTTTTTGTCGCTAACAGGCATACCTCAGGCATGACCGATGGCCCTGCAAAGTTGGTGCATCGTGCGATGATGTTACGCTCAACAGCCTGGCTGCATGGGCGCGCTCAACCATCGAATTTTCTACTCTCTTGGCCAATGCCGGAGGATGCCCCGCGGTTTTGTGCCCTTATTCGACCGCTCCTCTTGGATTGTTGGCGGCGGTCGTGCCGGTGCACGATGAAGACTTCCGTGCTCATAAAGAGTGCAGCATCAACGTCAAGCGAGGGTGAGTTGATATCGGGTTCATAAGCTTCTTGCAATAAGACTGATTCCCGGCTGATGTCTGTTCGGCCGCGGCCGTCTTCGGAACCATATAGGCGACTAAA
>JAXFYO010116834.1:0-12103 GCA_034768055.1 Saccharina latissima
GGCGCGCGCATCATCGTCGAGGTAAGCCTGTGTGCACGCGAGGCAATTGAATGCATGGTCTTCAGAAGGTTACGCGTACTGCTGCTGTAAGTCGGTAATAAGATACCGTGAGGACGTGGAGGAGTCGATAGTAAGAGCAGCTGTGCTAGGCTGGAGTCCTGTCCGCAGTCAGGCACGGAGACGAGTCCGGAGTCTCGCCGGCTGTGAAAGTCCCGCCCAACCGCTGAAACATGCGCCTCTCTTCCGTGGGCGGGATGAGGCCTGAGCACGCCAGGAGCCACAGCTGGATGAGTCATTGCCTTGCATGGTGCCGAGAGGAGAGGCTGTTACGTGCACAGGCATGTATCTTGCTCGGTGGAGCGGCATTGCTTGCATGTGTGCGGCAGCAGCAGGCATCGTTCGTGTTTTTATTTCAGTCAGCACCGTACGCATGTCATTCTCGTGGGTCCCCTTTGTAGGCCTGCGATTCGCAAAGGGGTTGAGGTTTCGAGGTTCATGCATCATGCAAATAAAAAGGGTTTATTTGACTTATTTTGTCAGTTTCTGGCGTGGCTTCCAGCACCTCTCCACTACCCCGTACGTCAACACTAACAAGCCCTCAGTGGACTCAGAATCTTCCTGGGCGCGTAGCCCATCGTTTGCCGTCCAATTGCTGTGTTCAGCTTCCCATTGCCAAGCTATTGCTAGCGTTCAGCGGGACTCGAAAAGCTCGGGACGTACCCGTGTTGTTTATTTTGGTTGTATTAAAGTACACAAACGCCTCTGGTATGTCTGTATTGGGTGGATTTCGATTCTATCATACGGCAAACGTTGCGTACGTAGGTACTCATGATCTCAAGATGTCTCCTGTGTCGTTGTCACCTCTCTGGGTCATCAGAGGATCGGAATCGTGAGGCGCTCTTGATCACTTGAACCTGCTGCGTACGAGTACGAGTTATCGTGTCATTATATGATTCTTCTGGGTCAACCTTGGGTGCTCCTCTCGTTTCGACGACGCTCCCAAGCCCCTATTTCCTACCTTCGGTTCAACCCACATGCCACTAAGCTGCACTCATGATTTTGGGGGCAACACCACTTGGAGTTAGTGAGGAATCATGTTCGCAGTGATAAAAGGATGAATGCGATCGTACAACTATTAATAGTGAAGCCGTGGTCGAAGCTCTATTGATGGCACTCCCATCATGTCATACTCGTACATACGAATGTGCTGGTAAAAGCATTGTCTCCGCTCGACATAATGACGTACCCGCTAAGTTTTGGTTTGGTTGCCCTTTGATGCGGTGTTTGTAGTCGTCATGCTTGCAGTATTCACAGCTTCTTATTAATATAATACGTGCAGCAGTAGTAAAGCTGGTGCAGCGAGAGCGTATTATACATTTATAGGTACGTAGTATTAATAGTCGACACCGGTGCTGTGTGTGTGATGCGAGCAGTATGTAAAATCCAGTACAACTGCAGCAGTACGTGCTCACCGTCCGTAGAAAACATGCGCTATGATCTGCATTCATTCCCTGTACTCGTCGTACATGTATGTATCTCGTACGGCATATTTTACGCCAGACACCCAAGGTATACCAGGTATCCACAGCAGGCACACCTGAATTCCCCGACGCTATCATAGCCCTGCTGCTGCTGTGTTCGAACTGCGAGTATATGCAAAACAAGTGCCTGGTAAGTGGTCTACTGCGATTTCCCCATCCGTACCAGTATCGTACCTGGAAGTTTTTTTCTTCTTACCCCTTCCCCCCCCCTCTCCGCCTCCCTTCCCCAAACCGGCCCTGCCTTGCCTTGGCCTCGCCCGACTTTTCGTTTCTGCGTCGCTCTTGCTTGCCGCTCCCGGAAACGCCTCGATGGAAAACCATGAAACGGAAAACCGATGCGGGACGGATCGAATCGCCCACTTTGGCTACCTACGCTCTAATGGTGGCTACCCGCTAATGGTGAATCCAAACATTTCGCTTCCAAAACGACAAAACGATTTTGTAAATGCGCAAAACCTCGTGGAAACCCCATCGGAACAATGGAACCAACCGCAAATGACAGCCTCCAAATGGCTAAGAAGGGCAAGGCCGCCCCCGCACCCGCCGTCGCATTCAACGCCGTGGACGGCCTTGTGGGTTTCGACATTGAGACCGGAGGCGTTTTCGACCCCCTCAACTTCGGCAAGAACTGCCCCCCCGAGCAGATGCAGTGGTACCGCGCGGCGGAGCTGAAGCACGGACGCGTGTGCATGCTCGCGGCGATGGGACAGATCACGCAGCACTTCACCCACTGGAACGACCCCAGCGGCATCTTCGACAAGAGCGGATCGGCGTGGGGGGCGATGCAGCAGGTGAGAGGAATGACGGATGACTGCTATGTACTGACTAACTGTGGCTCATTCATGATCTTGGTCTTGCTTGGCAATTGTCAATACTCAATTGTCAATACTCGAATGATATTATTAATAGTAGGTAAAAGATTGGCTTGGGAATACCCTTTTTAGTACTGCACTCTAATTCCAAGATAAACCAAAATATGACTCTAATTTCAAGTGTTTAGTCCCCACAACCACAACCGGACTGCAGTCCTTAACAACCCTTTCAAGAACTGGTCTCACGTATCTGGGAGAAAACTACTTGGAATTAGTGTGGGATCATGTTTTCAGTTCTGAATGCTTGGCAATAGCGGAGCCACCTTCTCCATACTACGATACAAGTGATAAGGAGATACGTCATCGGAAATTGAATTGGCAAAAATGTGGACGGATAGTGATTGCCCTTTGACGACCGATCCGTTGTCGACAGCAACGATGGAAGATGGGAAACGAATTATCACTTACTGCTTGCTGTAAGCAAGTCGTAGACTACTTCAGGAACCAGTAGACTACTGCTTAGAACCAGTAGGCTACTGCTTGCCCCTTTTATAGTTGACTCCACAAACCGGAGACAAAGCACCTGGAATTTTAGTTTTTTTTTTCCGGTAGTCAAAAAAGGGTTGACATTTTGGGGTTGACTTACTTGGCATCAAGGGATGCACATATAATACGTTGAACGGACGGTAGCGGTAAAACAAAGGCAACTGGAGGTGGCGGTGGGTGTAACAGTATGGTAACACAGATTGGCGTAGCGTCCCTGGTCCTAAAATAAAAGTCTTCCATGTTTGTTGGAAACCCTCTCAAATCGCGCCAAGAGACAGGGTAGGTGTGTGCTGCAAGACCACTGAGGGTCATATTGGTGGATAATAGGTATGAAACGTATGGTTGACATCACTCTTCTGGACAAAGAGATACTCGTAATGAGTTTTCATTATCCTCTGGACTGTCTCTATACCTGGTTCAACTTTACTCACATGTTTGCCTCCAAAACCGTGGGTGGGCATTTAGGATAGCTGAGTATCGCAGAAACAAGAGGGAGGTGTGGCCACAGGCACCCTCGAACAGCAGCAAGTACATGCTAACCAGAGATGAAATATAGGTTACTCTAATTCAGCGACAAACACAACCCGCTACGCAAGAAAATCGCACAATGGGTTTTGTTACCGCTGTTACCGCCATGAAAAAAAAACTCACGTGTTTTCACCACAGCGGGCGGACACACACGCGCTGTCCCCTCTTATAACCCATTCAGAACTGAAACACTGATCCCACACTAATTCCAAGTATTTTCCNNGGGACCAGTTCTTAAGGGGTTTATTAGCCTGTGCTTTTCTTTAGTTCCCCTGTACTAAAATAACCAAGCATACATTTATGTTGGGAAACCCACTCGAATCGAACTAAAGAGACCGGGTGTGTGCTGCAGGGAGTCTTAAGGGTAGACGACACGCCCTCAACCCGCCCCAGAACCATCACAAGCGCTGCCGGTATTCACCTCGTCCGGGAGTCCCGCGTCATTTCGTCGTCGTCGGATGGACGCTCGTCCTCGCTCGGTCCTGGGTGCCAATCAATAAGCGGCCAGGCGGCGACCAAATGACGCCTGGCCATTTATTGATTGGCACCCAGGACCGAGCGGAGGCGGGCGGGCGTGTATCAGACGATTTCCCTGTCTCCACCGCGGTGTCATAACATTTAGAGCAGTGGTGTATCATATACGAGCATTGCTAACAAGATTATGACAGGTTTTTAAATATTGAACTCTTGCCCCCCCTTGCGGCTGTGCGCCTGCCTGCCTGCCTANNCCCTGCCTGCCTCTCTATATGGTGTGCGATGGTGTGTACGTGGAAACATATTCATCGAAAATCTACAGCAACTCCAAAAGTGAAACGAGCCCTCCCTACGTGCCTTGTAAACTCCCCTTCTTTTTCGGGTTGTTCTGCCGTATTTCGACTTGATACCGCACTTCTGGTGGCACTGACATGTGGTGTGGAGGCGTGTCTTGAGTGGGACATGCCCCCACACTAGATGCCACAAATGCCACCAAACTGACCATTTTATGTCGCACTGCACTTTACCAACCCCGTAAGAGAAAGAGAGTTTACAAGAGAAGTAGGAGGGGGTTGTTTAACTGTTTTCGATGTTCCGACGGAATGTTTCCACGTCTCGTGGTACAACTTAGAGGAGAGAGGCGCACGCACGGCCGTCAGCAGGGACGCGCACGTACGCAAGGTAGAATTTTCCTGTCCTATATACGGCGGTACAGTGGGGTACCCACTTTGAGACAACCTCGTGACTACGCCATTTTACGTGTTTTTTTCTCTACTCTACTCATGGTCTAACTTTTACTACTGCAGTAATTATCCCTCACTAATTCCAAGTNNCTATGCTATATAACCAACAGTATCCCATACTAATTCCAAGTAGATTGTTTTTCGTGACGAGCCTATGAGTATTTACCTGGTCTCACTCATCTCCCGAAAAGTCTGAAACCGTATGGTCTTAAAGTGGGTATAACCCCGACTGTTTAGTTCCAGGGAGAGGACGTATAAATATGTGAAATCCCCCACGAACGGAGGCGTTATCGCCCTTTTAACCCTTTTAGGACTCCAGTCCCGATGTGGGGACAAAACACTTGGAATTAGACTGAAATATTTATTTCTAGACAGCGCAGTTCTAAAAGGGTTAAGGCATTTTGTTTTCGACCGTCGCAACCGTGGCCCAAGCTAAACATACTGCTTAGCCCTATGGATAGACGAGATCGTGCCAAAGCCGTCTTTTTTTTGTGTGTGCCCCCCATGCTATCGAGAAATTCGGCTCCGAAATATGTCTCAAGGGTTATAAGGTGTGCGTTATCATGTAATATCACTTGATTACAGTTAACCACTCTGGTCGCAAATACAAGGAACGTTCAATCATTACCATGAATACCAAACGACAGTTACATTTCCGTCCACAGTGACGGTTTGCCGCCTCGTGCGTCAGGCGTTGTACGGTACGGATGACGCACGCGTAATGTGTGACTCGAGGTATATGTAAGCGTGGGTGATGTGAGCCCTTTATTTGGCAGCGTGATTTGGTCGAAAAAGTGATGGGGGTTTGTGGTTTCCCTATTTTGTTAGGCTATAGGTTGATTCAACCAATCTTCGGACTTCCTCCGGCCGCCGCCTGTATGTTCTATTCATCCTGCAGAAACGACAGCACATAATTTCCGAGTATTCATAGTGTGACTGAAGCGCAGGTGCACAGGTACAGCTACGGTACAAGTCTCTGAATTTTGGGTTACCACGCCGTAGAGCAACGCACTTCCTATCCTACGAATAAAAACGACGCTAATATACTGTAGTTTCAGCGTAGCATGTACGCAGATACAGATAATACTACAACGCCATATCCAGTGTGCGTTCTGGTGTGTAGGTAGCCATTATGCCATTACAGTATCCCTGCTCTTTGGGTCATGAAGCCGATGCTAGTTGCTGTGTTGAATTGAAGCGGGTGATCTTTGTCATTGGGTGGGACTGCGGTACGTGTTGTCTCACATGTTGCCCGAAGATCTATTCTTGCACCAAATTTCCGGGTAATGTGAGACGGCAGGTTCGTAATCCTCCTCTACGAGTATTACCCGTGGCAGAATATCATTTACACCATAGTGCTAGATAAGGGTCAACATCGACTTCCAACAAGAATGGCTTTTAGAAAACACTACCGATATCGTGTAACACTAACGATGACACCCGCTCGGACGAATTTCCAAGCTGATTTCTTCGACAACTGGAGGGGGCATACGTACTGCCGAGCAATGAATGCGACTATGAAAATACCTCGGCGCGATTTTTCCAAAATCCGCCTTGTGTTGTTTGTGGCTTTTTGTTAGAGGAAATCGGCTCGGAAAGTCGGTACAGAGGGGTGTTACCGTGCGTGTTGTACAGTATACGCAAGAACTAATCGACACGCGCTTATATATGTACCGTAGAGGTATACAAATACGGGCAAAATGTTTCTGACTGCCGAGGCTTGTCACTTGTCAACAGAGGACCTACGGTACACACCAAAACCTACTGGCATACATTTACCTATTTTTACTTGAAATATTTGGTCCTCCATTTACTATCGTCCCCCGTAAATAGGACACGATTGTGTTCTTTTGTTTTCGATGCCTCAATGCATGGGGATTGATTGTCCACCGGATGGCGTCAGGGATAGGCTTTGGGTGAGAGGTATAGAGCTCCTATACTTTAATCAAGTAAGGAGCCTCCGAAAATGTTACATGCACCCCTATCGTTCTATGTTGCTATTATAACAGACCACACTCAATTTATGCTATTATTCGTTGTGAGGCCCAGGTGTTCTGACAAACAAAAAAACTAAGAGTATCAATTCAATTGGCTTCAACAGTGGAGGCCGGCCGCGCACAGCAATACGACTGCCGTTGATAGTCTCGTGCGGCTTGTGTGTTGGACATGTTCCTTGCCTTGTAATACGCAGCTCAGGTGCACACACCCGATCTCAGCTACCCGGGCTGCCTCATGCCACCGGTACTGAAGTCCACGAAGGGGTACGAAGACCGTTTTTTTTTTTACCGTTTCAATGCCTCTCTGTACCTGGTCTTCAGGCCTTGAATATATATATACATATATATATACCGGGTGCCTGGCGTGTTCATGCTTGCTGATATTATTAGTGTAGGGAGCCGTCAGTCAAGGCGTCAAACCGCGGTCTCGGTCTCTCCTACAAGCATTTTTGCTGATTTTATGTCAGAATGAGCGGTCATTCAAAGGGTAAAAAAACAAACCGTTGTCTTGGCTGCCCCTATCCTCCGGCTAAGTTGGGGATCTTGTTGGTTCCTCGTCGTGTTTTACCGTCTTATCTATCTCCCCCTCCTTCGCCGACACTTTCGCGATTAATCCCAACGTACAATGAAATCCCGATTAGAGAAATGCTTCCCTAACCGACGACCTGGAGGCGTGGGTCGTGAAGAAACCCAACACCTTGCACGAGGAACCTAACACCGTCACCGAAGGGCTTGTTGATTTGATGGATAAGCTACTACTCATACATACTCTAGCTCTGACTGAGTAAAGAAGTAGATTATCCCTTGTAAGCAACAGGGCTCGACTCGTATTATTGATAACGCCAACACGAGTATGCACCCGAAAAAGACCTCGCCCCCGTTCTCCCGAAGTGAACCGCACAATATCGTTTGTCGAGGCAACATACTGGGTGAATTTTCACTACTACAGCCATGATCCAGAGGTAGTGGCAGGTATTAACATTGTACTTATATCTAAAGTGCGTGCATTTTTCAGTTAACAGTCTAAAATGTCAGCCTTTAATATACTGCAAGTTGGATGAAAACGTTGGATGATATTTCACCTGCCTACAGGCATCTTCCTTCCTCCTTCTCGAGCTCCCCCCACTTACCCTTGTGTTCGCCGCCACCCAACCCCCCCCCCAACCCCCTACGCCTCCCCAGGTGTACGACCAGCGCCCGCTCGCCTTCGTCCAGATCATCCTCGCGATCTTCGCCGTTGAGGTGTGGGGCCAGAAGCAGCAAGAGCTCAGCCCCATGGGCGGCGACCTGGGCTTCGACCCCCTCGGGCTCAAGCCGCAGACCGAGGAGGCATGGGAGCGGGTGCAGCTCAGGGAGCTCAAGAACGGGCGCCTGGCTATGTTCTCCATTCTCGGCATGATCGTGCAGGAGCACATCACTGGGGTGGGAGTGCTGGAGAACGTTGACCCCCTCGCGGCCTTGGTCAACTAAAATCTTTCACAAAAATAAAATGACCACGGATACGGATA
This sequence comes from Saccharina latissima, assembly GCA_034768055.1. Lineage (NCBI taxonomy): Eukaryota > Phaeophyceae > Laminariales > Laminariaceae > Saccharina > Saccharina latissima. Next base: position 8,150 of record JAXFYO010116834.1, read on the forward strand.
AACGGGGATCGCAAGAACAAAATCGTTGCCGTTAATTTTTGACGGTTGGATTTTTGGTACCGTTGAATTTTTTAGGTTACGGTTGGCTGTGTTTTCGATTTTCGTTTACGGTTGCGGTAGTTTGAAGTCACACGCTCGTTACGTCACGTCACGCCTCTGATGTTAGGCAGCTGCGGGTCCTTACGCCGGCCGCTGTTCGGTCGGCGATGGCCTGCCTGCCTGCTTCGCTTGCCTGGCTTTGTTGTTGGGGAGGGGAGGGGGGGGGGGTGAAGGCCCGGGCGGGAAGCCTTGCGTTTTCTTTTTTTCGGCAGGGTGTCTCGTTTCCTGTCGTGTCATGGTATGTCGTGCGTCATGCCATGTCACATAGACAAGCGAGGCGGGGTTGGACGGAAGCTACTAGCTTATCACAGTACCTTTAACCTATTATACCATGCTTCCTGGTGTCGAGTGGACTTTTTAGGGTGTCGTCCGACGCCTTTGTCGCTACTACTACGTACGCCCATTGCTTCTGGCTTTCGCGGGTAGCAGTTGTTAAATGTTGGGGCGGCAGCCGTGTGTTGTCGGCAGCAGTCTGATGTCCTCATGTCGTCCCGACTGTCCTCCTCTCCGGCCTGCGCCCGCGATTCCCGCGCTAAGTGTTGGGCAAGATTATTAGTTGCTTGCACGCATGGGTGCACGCACGTACACGCACACGCACGTACACTGGTGGGGAGGGTTGGACGCCGACAACCTGGCTTGGCAGGCGTTCTTTAGGTCGAGGGGAAAAACACTTTTTTTTGCCGCGTTTTTTCTTTTTTACGACACCTTGGTTTTTGTCTGGTGTCCTCTGCCGGGTTTAAGGTTTGCTCGCGATGGTGATACATGCGATTGGACCACACAGCCCTGGCACACGAATTAGACGATACACTTGTTTTCTTTTTCTTTTTTTGTGTGTGACCAGAGCTCGGGAGTGGACTGGACCGGCATTGATCGGCTTTTGCTTGTGTCTTCGGGCGAAGGCATCTATTTTATCACATTTTTCTGCGTCTAAGTGGAACCGTGTCGCTGCCTTTGTCGCCGGCCTTTGTTTATTTCCGCCTTGCTTGTTACGCTGTGGGGACACTCTCCCTGTAATAATCCCATTCTGCCAGCGTCTCTTTTTTCTGCACACTCACAGTATACGTCCCATGATTGGCCGAGCTCCATTTGTTGGCCCGTAACAATCGCATGTATGACAGCGTCTCTTTCTCTGCTCACAGTTCATACGCGTCCCATGATTGGCCGAGCTCGATTGGTTCACCAGAAACATTGCATTATGTCAGCGTCTCTTTCTCTGCTCACAGTATACATGTGTGGTTTGCCGAGCTCGATTGATTCACCGTAAAATCGCATTTTGCCAGCGTCACTTCCTCTGCACACAGTAAATACGCGTTCGATGATCGGCCGAGGATGATTTGTACGCACTGCCCTTTATTATGTAGCTGATTTGGCGGGTCGCAGTAGTTACAACGGGGTATTTAGGGTGTGGGTAGAAGAAGGGGACCTGCGGATGACGTGCGAGTAGTTCGCTCGTTTTTTTTTTCTTACCCAAACGGCTCTGCGTCACTCACATTAAATATGTGTTGTATGCGCGTGCCCCCGAAGATGTGTACCTACTACCTGGCACGCCAGTCGATCGTGATTGTCGTCGACCGTTGGTTGTGCACCTAACACATTAATTTAGTTTTGCCATTTCAGCAGCACACACAGCAGTCTACACCCCCCACCAAGAATGACGACAACCTGCAGCGGCAGTGTCTGCCGCGCGGCGGCCGCACAACTCTCTCTCTCGCCGTTTTTTTTCATGCCAGACAAACTGACACTTACTACCTGGTTGTAGCCAAATCCACCAAAAGACGACGAACGGGCAGTCAGTCACGGAACTTTCTAACACGCACGGTGGCACCATGCATCCTGTCTGAAGTGAGGGAACTCGGAACGGCTTGAGGGTCCACGAAATAAAGGACTTGAGAAAGCGGGGACAAGAAACAAAAAAACTTGAAAAGGCGAAGAAGACTGCGTACGAGTATGTACGTACGGTAAAACACAAAACAACTTGAAAAAAAAGCGAAGACAACAACAACCAAAACCAAAATCGTTCTTGATAACGCCATCAGCTGAGTGCACAACAACGACTAACTGGGGAACTATACGTGTACTGTACGTAATCTATACGATCGGGTTATAACCCCTTTTTTTGAGACTTGGGGAAGAAGGAAGATATTATGACGGTTCTTACAGCATCCCGGCCACGAGACGAAACAGTCCGGGTTGCTAGGTGGGGTATACATACATACGTGGGGTTTTCGTATACAAAGTGCAACCTCAGGCAAGGCCTCAGGACTCAGGACCCATTTTTAACAGACGCACACTTCATTATGTAAAAAAATACGTTGTACGTACTACGTAGTCTGCGCGGTTTGCGTGGCTAGACCAAAGACGAACGAACACGGCAAACGGCGAGCGTCCAACATTCAGCATCATCTCCTCCTACGATATTGTCCGAAAAAACCCCTTCAAACCTGCGGAATGAACCAAATTCCTCTCCTCTTCTTGCACTACGCGTACGTACGGACTTTTACGAACTCCTTTCGTCCAATTTGTGTTTTCAGATTTTTCTCGAGGACGACCTCGGCCATGAAATCGCCTGATGGCGCAATTATTGCCGCGATCGAACCTACTTTACTCGTAGCTGATTTCCATGGCAGCGCGCACGGGGTGAGCGGTAACGGGTGATCCTCGCAATTATTAGCTGATTGGTAACGGGGCAACGATGCATGCAGCGATGTAACGATCCACGTTCCGCGAACTCGCGTAGCAGATAGATTTAGATTTACGATCTACGACCCACGACCCACGACGCAGGCAAGACCTTCCTTGTTTTTGATGCCTGCACAATGACCTACCAGGTAGAGTCTTTCCAAGCACAACGACCCAACTAATCAAGCGGCGCAATGGTCTCGACCGAAGCTGCTTACGTACGTAGCTTGTTTTTGAAGGCAGCGTACGCCGAGTAAACGGTGTAACGGGTGGCGGGCTTGGCAACTGCCAACTGGCAGTACGAGTAGTTGACGTGCGACGCACGCAGCAGGTAAAACGTTCCTCTTCCTCCGTCGTCGTGAAATGTGAAATGTAACGTTTTTTAAAAGAAACGCCTTCCTGTTACATGGCAACCCGCCATTTCTTATCTCTCTCGCTGTGTGCTGGGAAGCCACCAGGCAACTTCAGCCGACGTCCTTGCCGCCAGCCTCTCCATTGACGACTGAATCATGTCAGAGCAACTACCGCCCCTCGTGTCCCAGGAGTCGCTCCGCATCATCACAGCCGCGGCGCAGGTGATGACAAGTTGCACCACGCTCAATCATGTTTGAAAACATATCGTAAAACTCATCATACCCCCAGCTGCAGCAATCTACGGTATCGAAATTGTGGAGGTGTTGAGCAGATTGTTCTGGCGACTACACCGTCGCCGAGAAGAGTTGTCGTCAGCCTCGGGGAGGACACGCTCTCCTCCTTGCGCACTTACATGCTCTCTGTCCAGGCCTTTTCTCTGCACAACCTCTGACCGCGAAAAGAAAAGACGTTGACGAGATAACAAAATGTCAGAGGGTGTTGTCTTCCTGATCGTCACGGCTATTTGAGCCGCACCCTAGCCTGCACTTGAGATGGAAGTCAGCTGTACTCGTTACTCGCGGCATTTGTCAGTTAGCACCCGTGGCAGTAGCAGCACTATTAATAGTAGCAGTGGTAGGGCAAGTAGTAGAAGCGCTGCTGTAGCTGCAGTAGCGTTCCATATTTGGTAGACTCCGCTCCAATCGTTGGTGTCGGATCGTAGGAAGGCTATCATACCCACTACGCCATCGTCTTTCTGCGGGCATCTCTCGGCCGCTTCGTGTGTGGGTGGGTTGCCAACAGCAGCAGCAGCACCAGCCGCAG
>JAXFYO010118876.1:316-12042 GCA_034768055.1 Saccharina latissima
CTTGCACCAGTGCCCATACGCCCGTTTCTTATGCACCCATGGTTCGGAAATAGTTTACTGTACTTGAACTTAGGGCTAGATCATTGTTGAAGTAGCCCATGCGGCTTGTTGAGGAAACTTCGTCACTGACTTTCCCTCCAAATTTCGTTTCGTCGTATGTACTCCTGAGCGTTACCCGGAGGCCGGAGAAGTACCAGACACACATGATCATGGGGCTTCCAACGGCTCCGAGCCAGTGGCTACCCTATTCAAATTCAACCTTTAGGCATTTTGTGCCTTCCGGTTTTCCGACACTTACCGACATCNNGCCCAACAATCCGCCGCCATCGCTGCCTAGCTCCGACCAAACGGCATCTACGTTGTTCGCGACCACCAGCTCGCGTAGAACACCAAACGAGTTGAACGTGTTGAATGTGTTGTACGATGGGCTGGTCAACGGCACGCCCCCCTCTGCTGGCAGCTCCACGAGGACGCGCACGTACATCAGCTTTCTTGCCGAGAAACTGTGGAGGCCAATTTCAACTGCGAGGGCGCGGGTGGCTTCGTCGATCCATCCGTCCTCCTGGTATGTTTAGCGCAATGTAGGCGCGTTTGGGGTGGTATTGTCTGAGGCATGGGAGGAAACCACAAGCTTCGCAAACATGGGAGAGAACGAGCTGTCATCGTGAGAAATGCATGCTAGCAGGATAGCTAGAACTTGCAGTAGCACGGCCTGACAATGTTGTTGCCCGAATTTACGCTAGGCACTACCCGGACCCGCTCGTAGTTCGGAAATCGATGACGGTGCGGATTTAGTTCGAGGGAATCAATTGGGTCACCAAGCAATTGCGCGCGATAGGCATGGAAAGAACAAATCGTCTCTAGACGTTGAACAGACCACCGGTTACAATTTGAGGCTGAGCAGTGCTTCCATTCGTTTTTCTCTCTTTGAATGCATCTAGAATTCTGGTGTGTGTTGTGCTGGTCGTATCGAGTACGACGTCATTGCCTTGTATGGTCTAATCTCCTTACGAGCACTGCACTACGGTGTACTTTATCTCTGTCGTAGAGCGAGTATCTCTCTAGAATGGAGCATCGGCACGGACACTATTAATAGGCGTTCTGTATAGTCACGGGCAGGAAAAACGCTTCATGTGAAGAACACACATAATACAAACTGTAACGCTTACAACCGAGCTCTGTAGCTGGGAACGGGATCGGTTGGAGAATACATATATAATCCCAATCCGCGAACTTTAACGGTATGTGCACACCATGCACAGCAGTATGGGTACATGCAATGAAATAACCTTACAGTAACGGTGGATTAAACGTGACCTCTGGCTATGCTCAGCCCGACGGGGTTACAAAGCATTAGACAAACCTCAAGCGCTCCCAGGGTCTCCAAGGCAGCCGAATGCGATTCCTGGGTGATATTCGCCACAAATGATCCCGGCCCGTACACTCCGAACGACCCACCAATGGGGCGTGCGTGCGCGTCTGGGACGTACTGATACCTAATACAGCAGATAAACCCAACATGAGTAAGAGGCACAGTCGACAGCCACCACACTCAACGGTTGAAGATATCATACTAATATATTACATCTAGGATGTCGACCGATTCTTCAAAGGCTTTTTACCTAGGATGTAGTGTTGACGGTTCGTATACATGTATGCGTATCATACGTGTCGTAGCGCATTCAGACAAACTGCTAAATCCAAATCACGGCCGCTCCGCCATTGGGGCGGAGATGATTCTTATGACCCCTAGTACAGTAGTATAGTAGGGGTGGTGGGTGAAATGAATGAAGTATACCGTAGTGAAAATTAATTAATCGTCTGCTTTCAGGAGACGATATCGGGTTTGCTACGTGTCCTAGATGGTTTCTCAAATGTGCCAAACTTCCTACCCACGCCTCTAGAGACCGCCTGTCCTGCTTAGTACTGGTGAGCGGTATACCGACGACTCGTTTGCTTAGTACTGGTGAGCGGTTGGCGTTGCGCTCGTGCGGTCTCGTTCTCACTTCTGTTGAGGACCATAAGCATCCGTGTCCATAGCCGCTCCGTCGCACATCGGTCTCCCTGACCAGTCTTCGCCGCAGTAGTCAGCGAAGCAGAACTTGCCCAAGTCTGACCCAACGTCCGGCCACACCTGGCATTTACAGTCGTAGGGGGATTCGATGTGTGGCCCCTTTCCTTGGCCGTCGATGAAATATGTGGCTATAAGTAGCACTACGTACTTGCATTTGCAAATCGAGGTAGAGGCGTCGTGTCTTCGAGGTCGATCGTATTCCGATGTTTGCCACGGCACACCCACGGGGACTATGACTCTTTCGTGGCGATCAGCGTAGAAATACGAGTAAGGGGCACGCGGTTTGAGGCTGGTTTGGTGGCATGATTGGCCCTTTGCAAGGTGTCGCGCATACGAGCTGATTGGTGGCGAGGATACTCCTTTCTGTACGGGGCCAAGGAGTATATATGATCTCCACCGCGTGTTAGTTTCCATACGCGTGGAGCGCCGAGCCGTGGCACAGTAGTAGGAGTTGCACGTGTAAGCCCAAACATTAGTGATGGACTAATAGTATACTCCTCAACTGAACAGCTGCAGTACCTTAATATACTTGCGCCCGATGTATACTTTACATCAAATATGTTTCGTTGGATGCTTAGCCCATGGCAGTGCGTATTGGGCGATGTCCACGGTATTTATCGTTATAGTTGGCTGTTGCGAGATGCATTTAGCTCCTACCAGGTACACTATAATTAAGTAAGGAGTTTCAGAATGATTTGGTACTACTCCTAGAAGGTAGATATCACACGTCTGGACTCGCTCCTTTCGACAACAGCCAACAGTCCCTGAGTCCCTCCGCTACTATGCACTACCGGGCCGGTACCTCGCAAGAGTTTCCTGACGTCCTCCACTGGCTCAGTCTTGTAGTGCCTAGCACGCGAAGCCCACTCCAGCCGTCAGCATCGACCAAGACGTCTTTTTCATACCAACTGCACGTCACCGGAAGGCATGGGAACGTCTAGGGTAAAAATTTAGCTTCCAGAGTTTGGACGAAAGCGGCATTCCAGGCCGTTTCCCCTACTGCATCTCTCTCACTCTTTACGAAGGGGGGGTATAGGCGCTGTTCCTTCTTCGCAAGGGGTGTGCTCGACCGACACTACAGACCGGAATGGTTGTCCCAGCTTCGAGCGACCTCAAGACAAGTATAGCGTCAATTTTTAGCCACGGCCCCGTACCGCTATGTCGCACAACATCCGAGCACCCGACTCTTCCCACGGTAGGGGGGGACGCGTGTTACGATAGGGGTAGCACGTTTTGGCTAAATAATTTTCTGAACGACGAGGCTCCTTAACCCAAATTCGTCGGAATGCCATTATGTTTTTGCCATATAAATTTATTTTGTATACGTAGGCCATAGGATTGTTCATCGGGTTCGACTTTCATTTTTCTCAAAACCAGTTTTTGACTTACTATTAGTATAGAGCTCCTCAACTGACTACCACCTCAGAAAACAATTGGCGCACCTCTACCTGAGCGCGCGTGAGGTACGGGTGCACTGTTTGGGCCAGAAGTTTAGGGCCGGTTGAGCTTCTCGACTGAGCAGCTACCGGCTAGTACTCGTGTGACACATTTACTAGTGTACTTCTGTGGTTTGGGAGTAGCGGATAGAACTGGACGGACTTCGCGAAAAATACCTCTTCAAAGTCACGTTTCGGCCGAGAAATTTAGGTCCTCATGCGAGAAAGCCATAACGTAAAGCACCACCCCTGCAAGGCATTGCGCACCTGGCGTGTCTGTCGGTAAAGATGACGTCGATAACGGGTCCTTGCAACCATTTCCATATATTTTCCACCGAGTTCATCGTGCCCAATGAAGCTTCTTCCTCGCCCCAGAGGTCAGAGCCCGTCTCCAAGGCCGTTTGAACGGACCTGTGATGCATTTGGGTCGGAGAGGGGGGTACGGGCATTAATCGAGCGGGGCTACGGAGACGGTCAAGGGCGATACGGGGACAATATAGATGCCGAGTTCTCCCCAAACCTGGCTCGTGTATGCGCATAAACACGTCAACCGTGTAGGGATTGGGGTTTAGATACGAGTGCCGGTGTACTATTCTTTTGCGCAGCAGTGCAGCAGATGGGTATTTGACTCCTGTAGGTGGCCAAGATGTACACGTCGACCATTTTTGTGCAACTACTGTAGTTGGTCCTTGGTGCGGACCTTAACCTGTGCGGGCTTGCAACGCTTACGAAAACCTCATCTTGATTTCTTCGCCGAGGATTGCTTGAAATGGTCTCCAAGGTAACCACTATGACTAAAACAACATCGAGAACCTCACAATGTGAGGTGGAAACCGTGCGGCTTGTTCTTTCCCGAGTTGAGGACCGCAGACGCTGTAAAGACGCCCAAGTAAACCAAGAACAGCAGGAGCATGCGCACAGCTCTACGCCGGTGGCCTCCCTTGATCCACTCCTCGTTCACCGCCTACACCAGCAACGTTCGGGGCGGTGATTTCGAGAACGTGGTGTCAACGTATTGATCATCGGCTAGCAACTAATGCAGGGCGATCTCCACAGTTAGAGAGTACATCATGAGCGTGATGTTACAGTCCGTGACGTTTCTTCTTCGACACAAAGCTCGTTCAAGGCATTGACGCGGACTCAGCCAGCACTCTGCATCTTCCCGATGCACGGTCAAGCCGAGCGTCTAAGTGAATCAGGATGGCAGGACGCAATAAAATGCTCAAGGAAAATCAATTCTTACAAAACCCTATCCCGAACCCAAACCAAGCCCTATCAATCAGCATTTTTCGTCCGTCAGTTTGTTCCACTCTATTGGTGTGGGCCCACCCACAACTACGGAGATGGTGTTGGTAGTCTCATCAACGTGTAACGGGGAATTTTTATAAACCCTACAGAGCAAGGCACCTCTTGAAAACAAATGGGTAGACGACACCCCCAACATCCTCTGCGTCCCACTGGTTTTAGATCGTGTCATGTTTACAGGATATTTCCGGAGCAACGCGCTCTGTCACAACAAGATAATATAGCTCGATAAGCCCACCCAAACTCGCCGGTCGGGAACAACCTGGAATGTTTAAACGGAACCTGCGGTTAACGTGGCATCCCTCAGTACACATCGGAATGTTTCCTGGATATAATGCATGTTTCCACACGACTAGAGGCGTTGGCCAAACCGCAGACGAGAGGGCTTTCGGCAAATATCGCATTGTTTCATGGTTGGGGCTAAATTCCATATTTTATGACGGATACAGATCGTTAGACAAATACAACAGTATTAGTAGGGGACCTATGTGCCCATGAAGCGCACTGTATTATTCTGCAACGAAGTGAGTGGCGCCCATACCTCTTGAACACGGGCAGACGAGAAGAGGCGTGATCCGGCCTGAAACCTCTGCTTGCTCTGGTGGTAGACCAGCCGCTCGTTCATCTGGTCGACAGAAGATGTCGACAAAAAATGGCTTGATGCAGCGACCACTAGAGCGTCAATCACATTCCATAAATAAAACATCTTCGCGGCGTGGGAGGGAGATGTATCGAACCCATTTTAACTCGCTGCATGCGCCGATTGAGGGCATCGTTATTCACATTCGACACCGCCGTGCCGCCGTCAAGCTGTCTCAAGTGCCTGGTTTGATATAGTTGCGCCTCCATATGTTCCGATTTTATTTTCGGGAGATCATCCTATAAATGAGCCACGTGGTTTACACTGACCGGATTGAGCCATTGAGCCGTAAGCTAGAGTTTAATGATCTCACAGCACGACCGCTTATCGCTACCCACCGAATACAATTATGTGATGTTGGCTCGGGGTGACACATAAATACTGAGTCGACCGCTGGTTATTACTGCGGCGGAAACCCATGCTGTCTCCATTCCGCTCTAGTGCTACAATACCTACGTCTTCTAGGGCCACAACGGATGCAAACATAGCAGTTGGTTGCAACGTATGCTGCCAGGACGTCGTGTGCCCCCCTGTGCAAACCACAAAGGGATCGAAGCGAACGCACGACTCCAACCCTACTCGAAACCACGAAGACTATGCGCCGTATGATATACGTTTGATCCTGAAGGCGAGACAATCGAACCTGTCCAGAACTTCCGTTCCACGCATCCACCGTGCCATACAGGCCCCGTATCGCTCTCCCTGGTAACGAACGTGCGGAGGCCCACATCCGATTGGCCGATGCCACCCTGTAGTAGCGCGCACAATGAAACAATAGTAGATATGTGGTGGCTAGAACATCATAAAACGCCAAGGGTTCGACAGTGAAGCCCGGTATTACTTACCGTGTTGGTAGCGTAAATGTCACAATGCAACCTACTGTATGTCCAGATACGCGACTGATGCGCGTCATAGTTGTGATTTGTCCGGCATTCCCTATCTGAAGAGGAACCGCCGAACTATAGAAAGGTACACATCTTCAGTATGTATATGCTGTACGCCGGAGGTCGGAACTGTTTTAATCGTGGCGAGAACACCGTGTGGTAGTCAGTAGAGACATCTCGATGAGCAGACAGTTTAGGAAGCCAACGTTGATATACGTCAAGCATTGAAGGAGAAGCGATGGCATCGCTGTCTTCGTCAGCTACAGGATGATGGTTCGCGCAAACATCACATCTTTCTTTTTTGACAGCCTATGCTCATCGTCGTGGTACCCGGTGAAGAAGCCCGACCTCGAAACCTCTGCCTATCTCGGGGAAGCGTACTCCCTATTCATTATAGGTGTACCATCGGTCAGCGTAGTGGCACCACTGGCTACGTTGATAGTTTCCACGTCCTGNNCGTCCTGCCACTAGATCGACCGACATCATCGTTCCTACAACCGTAAGTCCCCTTACGATGAGATCTACATACCAAGTTCACACCCACAGGTGAGTAACAACTGGCATCGTGATATAAACCGCTACCTCACCCTCCAACACATGGAACCACACGCTGCCCACCACCGCTGCTTACTTGTACTCCAGTGTGGCCTGCACGCCCCGCATAATGTCGTCTCTCCGTTCCTTGAAATACTGGCGGAAGTCCAACGGCTTGCAGGCGTTTTTGTCAAGATTGTGGAGGTTGGCCCCGTTTCGCAGCAGCTGCTGCACTACCTGGAAAGCGGTTGAGAGCAACAAGGACCGACGGTAATATCTGGCGTGTCGACACCACCGACGGCTTGAGGATTTTCCCCGGCCGTTTTGCTAAAGCGCTGCAGTACGCGAGCCATGGCAAGCGCTGTAATGCACTCCCTCCCCACCAACAAGCCAACAATGATATTAATCCATGTTGGTGAAAGTGCAGATATCACAAGTGACACGAGACTGTGCGCTCGACGTACGGTCGCGGCAAACGGGGCAGGAGTGGGAGCCCTTGTACTTGGGAGAACTACTTCTGTCACATATGCAGATAAAGTACTATTATTGGTGAGTTCGTTCGATATTTCGGCTCACATACAGGTGATAAAACTAGCGATGCCATCAATATATAGCGGATGCGGATGTCATTTAAGGTCAATACCTGGTGCTTGTAGTGCTTAGCAAAGTGTCATGCTGTAGCTTGTTGTGGATGCTGGTATGCTGGGGATTGATACAATGGATGGGAAGTTTTTATTTGAAGAGAAAACCTACTGTACTATTAATATGCTACTTACTATCATATGGTTGTTTGCGCTGACTGGGGAGTCCGGTAGCACGTTACCCCTTCTAGCCATAGCTTGTGTTCCACTAAGAGTACCGCCTTCCTTTCGGTACAGCCGTTTGCACGGTCAATATTGCCCACTCCTTTGTCTCTCGCGCGTACCTCCTCCGCTCTTTCTTTGACCAGGCTTAGGTCTGCGGCAGAGTCCGAGCGCTTTGACTGCGCAATGGTGCGACACGCATAGTGAAGAGCAGTCCACCCCCTCGCATCTTCCGCAGTGACCATAGCACCCTGGGCGGGCGGCAGTGCAAATGTACACGTACTTCCACGGTTTTGATAGCACATATGTAGTCTACATACGGTGCCGACGCGTTAGGTAAACTCGTCTGGCTTTACGCGCAAGCCAGAAGGACACACGCGCGGCTGGTGTGCAAGAAGTGGGCATTGCGGTTGTGTTATATTCCCGCCTACCGCACCCGAAACCTGCGGAAACGAGAATGTAAAAAACCCTCTGAATGCAGTCTTCCACAATGTTTAGTAGGCGTCTAGGGTAGGTTAAGCCGGCATCCGTGGAAGTAATCCCTGCACTACTACAATAAACAAAACGTCTTTTCGGCATGCACCACCTGTCGAGTGGGTTCGGAATTTTCGGAAAATATCTGATAACCTGGTGATAACGCGATACATGAAACGCAGTCTACTCCGGATACTCGATGTAGCCACAGTGTATGCCTTCAAGCATACCATGCATTACAGAAGTTGACATATAGTACACTACCGACGTCGACGCTTGGGTCTGGCCAAAGTAAACTGTTCCATGACTCGATCGAAAGGCGCCCGCACCTGATTTTCTTTGAGAAGCACGCTCAGTATCTTGATACGCAGGTTTAGACTGGCGATGTGAATGGGGGTGACTAGTTCCTCGTTCCTTGATCCTGACGTTTCGGGAGTACCCAAGGGGAGGAGGTTCGCACAGAAAAGACGGACACATTAAGTGGTCTGTCGGTACGTCCACCTGAGGTAACGGCACTTACCTATTGCCAGCGTCTAGGTGGTGTTGAGGCATACGACATTCATTCACAATATTCCTTCCCTCTCATAACTTATCCGTATCGTATCATACATCTTGCTAAATGGTTTGAATCTTCGCTTTTCGATACTATGTGGCGGTTGTCGTGGAATCGTCCCACTACGGCAGCGGTAGATGCAGATGTGGTTGCGATGTATCATATTTGGAAAAAAAACTAGTGCAGGGGATGGTTTCAGATGTGTCTGTTTGCCGTTGCTGGACAGTCGAACTTGGAGTATTTGAAAATGAAAGCAAATCATGCGTTTTCACCTGAGTTGGCGTTGTATTGGATCAGGGTTTTAACCGTGTGCACGTGGCCGTACTGGCAAGCGATATGAAGCGGCGAGTTTCCCATCGCGTCGCGGATGTTCACCTGGCATTCCATTGCCGCAGGAGGAAATCGTTGTTAACATATGAAACATCGTAGGGAATTGCTGGCGGGCTGCCGCAAAGTTGGTGTCAAACAACAAAGCTACACGATGTGTTTTGATTGGCGAGGTTGGTGACTACCCCAAGGCGCGGAGAGCTTTCCGGGCGTGATCCTCGCGTATAGTGGCGCGCGTTGCTCATCATCGATTCAGAACAAACTAGATCGGCGGAATATTGCCTCCGTTCTTACATTTGCCGTCAACATTCGAGGTCTGCGGTGGTCACGCAGTCGCCAAGAGTGATATGACACGTTCGCATTTTGGCAAAATGACATGTGCACGCCAGCAACTGATGCAGGCGTACGAGTATTCCAATGGCTTCCTTCTGCGTGGTATCCTGCGTGAAATCAACATGGCGCCACGACGGGCTCAAAAAGGTAGCGAAGCGCACAGCTATCAAGGTGAAATTTTCACTGATATTGATACATAAAGAAACTGCGCTGCGTTTTCTCGACTCTGTGCCCCATCGCCGCCATTGAACGCACTTTGTCCGGGCGGACCTGCCGCCTCAGATTATTATATTGTCTCCGCACTGCCGAGACTTTAAGGTTTTAGAAACAATATATATCTTGCGCATACCATGGTAATGTAGTGACTACGAGGTGTTGTACGCTGAAACTTCTTAGTTCTGGGTACGTTAACGAACTGTGCTTGCAAGGGACATCGTAGTAAGGCAGACGCGCACCGTTGCTCGATGCAGGGTCCAACCTACGGACATACAAAGTTGCGNNAAGTAGTCGCGTGAAGAGCGACCAATACTCTGTACAGCCCCCGCACCCACGTGTTAGGTTGCGCCACGCGTTAGCGTTGCGTCACCTGTGCTTTTGCCGCTAGTAAGGCCTGCACGACCCTGTGCCTTTCCTCCATATCTGCGACCGCGTGGTGTAAGGCGGCCTTGCCAGTGAAGTCGCGCTGATCCAACATAGCCTGCGTCGCAAGGGGAAAGTCGGTAATAACGTCGCTATTCAAACACGAGCGGTCTCGATACAGTCGGTGCCACAAAGATGAAAGCTTTATCACCGGTCTATTTTTATGCACGCCTAGGGTAGGCTTCACTATCGCGATGCAGGAAACCCTCTCTATTTTAATGCGATATAGCTCATGTCATCGAGGCGATGAACCCCACACAAGTAGACAAGCCTAAACTCATCCTGTTTCTCAACGCCACGCGACATTTATAACAAATGGTTGTTGTGGCATACCTGGCACACAATTCGCTAGTTTGTGCTTTCTCATTGCCACCGACTCGCCGTAAAACGCTTCGGCGTGATGTCCCTCCTGAGACGTCACCTCATCAAACGAACGCTGTCACACCAACATGTGAAGGGCGGGTCTACGGGTATATGCGTGTGAGACTGTGTCCGAAACTCCCCGAACGAAACTCACAAACAACAGGTACCTACCTGTAGATCGGAGACAGCTTCAGGAACGCCGCTGCCCTCTCCCATTCCCGCGTCCTCCCCACCACCACGCTGGCCGGAGGAAGAACGCCCCCACCGCTTACCGCCCTTGCGTTCATTCAGCCGGCTTCGCACTAGCGCGCTGTGATGAGCCAGAATCAAGTGAGTGATACTGTCGTGCTTACGGATGACACTGTGTAGCAGGGCTGTTCTTCCCTGGGCATCCGTCACAGCGATGTCCACTCTCTCCGCGAGAAGTCTTTCCACCAGCGCCTGGGCAATACACGGTAGAGACCCCGTCGTCAGAAGACGATTCCCCGGAAGAGCAATATTTCGGTATACCAGTATTACAATATGGAAGGGGAGGGGCGTTTCGGCACCAAATATTGTACGTGACGGGGCTGCTCAACTGAGTAACTAACCATGGCACCAAGTCACTAGGCAGTAAACACATACTTTGTGCAAGGCTCACCCACACCATTTAGGCCTAAACTCACAATGCTTACGCAAATGGGGTGTTGTTGGCGCCTATCCGACGAAAACATTCCGCGCCGTTCCAAACGATGCAAAGATGGCAAACGGAGCACAGCCTGAGGGGGCACGATGCCTTCTACGAACAGGAAGTCATCGTTTGCTGAATTGTAGAGCTGTGAGTAGGCGCGACCTAAGTCACTCACTATATACTACTANNACGTATTGGTTTTCTATACTTAAAGACCGTTTATTACGGCATACATTTGTTCGGTTTTGGGCGGGGCCCGCTTGGCCGGGGTGATTTGGCTCGCTTTGTTCGCTAAACTTAAGTCGGTAAGTTCGCTGGCCATCAGCTGGCTTCGCCAGCCGATAGACGATTAAAGCAAGTTAGTTGGCTAACACACCTATCGATTAGATATTGGTCGTGAAACCATACCGACTCACAGCTCTACTGATTTGGAGCTACTGCAGACCGTAACATTGAGCTGAATCACCTCGTCGTTATCGAGGACAGCCGTAATCAAGCTGGTTCGGCCGTCTCGTGGGTCTTGAGTGTTGGCTGTGTCGCACAGGTCCAAAACGAATAAGTGGCTGACTCCCGTAGAGTCCTTCCAGCGGAACCAAGGGCGAGAACGACGATGTGATGCAATTTAGAGCCTCGGCGAGATGTAGGTGCACCTCGCGGTTTTACCCGTTGAGAAGCCTGGTACTCTTGGAGC